>SJYC01069476.1:0-29790 GCA_006408675.1 Madoqua kirkii
TTTTTTTTTTTTCTTGTTTCAAGGTTTTGGGTTTTTTTTTTTTTTGCTGTTAGCTCATAGCACTTTTTTTTTTTTTCCTTTTGGTTGAATTAGTATGCAACTTAAGAAAATTCTGATATTTCTCATAAAAGTTAAAATTCTTGGCCTTTGGGGAAACTCAGACCGCCTAACAGCACTGGCCCTGCACTTCCCACGTGCCAGTTTGGCTGCAGGTGAGAAGAGGCTGCCCCCTGTGGTCCCCACCCCGCCCTGTTATGGACATCAGCCCATTCACACTGAGCACCTGGCCCGCACAGGCCTTCCAGTTTGTGATTTCAGGTTCAGAGACCCCAGCGGGACTCCACTGAGGACCTGCCCCAAACCTGAGAATGGCAGAATTGTACCTTGTTGACCTGCCATGGGTCTGGGAAACTCTAGATTAAGTGCTGAGAGAGACGGCTGGAGTAGGAAACAGCAGTGGATGGGAAGAGAAAGCAGCTCACGGGCTGACTGACAGCTGCTCGTGGATTTGCCCTCCACCCAGACCACATCATTCATGGTGCTAATTCGGAACCAGGAATCCAGTCCTTGGTGGTGACGGTTTAGTCGCTCAGTTGTATGCGACTCTTGCAACCCCATGGACCAGTAAGTAGTCCACCAGGCTCCTCTGTCCATGGGATTCTCCAAGCGAGAATACTGGATTGGATTGCCATTTCCTTCTCCAGGGGGTCTTCCTGATCCAGGAATTGAACCCGGGTCTCTTGCATTGCAGGCAGATTCTTTACTGATGGAGCTAGGAGCAAAGCCCGACATTGTCCTTGGGCCTTCCTGATAGATAGCTCGAAGGTAGAGAAATCCAAGCCACTGAACTGTGGGGAGAAGTTGGGAAGACCGTAGCTGAGTGGTCATTAAACCTGGCAAATTGTTTCAAAGGTAGATGATTGTGTTCCTTATTGCTTATTTACAGTGATTTGGACTAAAATCAATTTCTTTAGGTCAGTCTGAGAAAGAAGATGTGAACGGAAGCAAGTGGACTGTTACCACCTTTCACACCACACCCCACATGCCCACTTACTTAGCTGCCTTTGTCATTTGTGACTGTGGACACGTCAGCAGGATCGAGAGGGGCAAGGAGGTGAGTGAGGGAGACTCTCCAGGTGCGGGGACACTCCTTCACCTCAGGGGCTGGGCCTGCACCCCTCACGGACCTCTCCTGGTTCTTCCCCAGCCCTGTCACTGCTCTGGGTGAAATGCTGCGGAGCGAGCTCAGCCCTTCCCGCAGGGGCTCTGCAGCGGGATTTCTATGGAAAGGTTGCACCTCACGTCCCCTAGAGGCAGGTTCTGAGACCCCGCTTCCAGACCCTCGCTGCCTTTCAGAGCACAGAGAGGAGGGAGATGGGCCATACTAGCTTCTTGAAGCTCAGGTTGTATGTTGTGTGCCTTGCCTACATGCTCCTGATGCCAGCTGAGGCAGCTGCCCTGGCTGAAAGGCAGGCAGGTTAAGCACTGTCCCTAGGAAGGACCAGGCCCGCTGGGAATGAACCCTTCCCCAGAGTTGTGGAAATAGGTGCTCTGTCCTGGAACACCTGGTATTCACCCAGTTGTACACTTGTTATATGATCATCCTTTGGGAGAATATCAAGGTGATTGTAACAGTGCTTCATGGACTGGTTCACTCCCTATGCTAGAATGTGGGGGTGGGTAGGGCCAGTGCCTTAGGCTCAGTTCTTTCTAATCAAATGGACCTCATCAGGCTAAGGCCGGCTCCCGGGCCTGTGAACTTCCAGGCTTGTGCCTTTGGCTTGTGCAGATAAGCAAGCTGTGGATGAACCAGCTCTTATCACCGGGGGAGAATTGCTCCAAGTTCCTCCTCCGAAGGATGAATGCACTAGATGCAAAGGACAGCTCATTATCACCCTCAGCTGTTGGCTCCAGCCTGATTTCCCTTATTGAGTAATCACTGCTAGATCCTTGATATTCACAGATAGAACTCGGGCCAAGTCAAACATGCATGCCATGTATTGATAAATCCACTCAGACACGGTGTGGAAGCCTATGCTTTGTCCCTGGTGTGAAGGAGTGACTCGGAGCTCTCGAGGGATGGAGAGGGCTGTCAGCATCCTCATCTCCACTGGCTTGTTGCTGTCAATGCTGCTGCACAGTGAATAATTCTTATAAACGAATCGTATCTGCTTCTTTATGAAAGGTCACCCTGAAAAGAAAGCTGCCGTGGAAGCAAAGAGAAAATGGAACATGCCTAAGAAAGTAATGGTCTTAGCCAGAACATTGAAAAAATGGAACACGCCTAAGAAAGTAATGGTCTTAGCCAGAACATTGAAATTTGGGATGAGTCTATCAGTGGAATGTTGTGTTTGGCTATGACTCCGTTCTGGAAAGCTAAGGAATTCACCATATACTCTACAGGGAACCAGACTGTACTCTTGGAATAGCACCCGGACTCTACAAAAAGGACTCCCTAAATAAGAGAAAAAATTTAGCCAAGTTGAAAATGTGGTTCATGCGTGGCGTGAGGATAAATATAAGACACGCATAACTAAGGTTGGAAATGAGAAACGGAATATTTTCTGCTGTATCAGTAGAGAAGGATGTCATAGTCGTCAGCAATTGCAGCCTTCCAGTGTGAGCTGGTGAGCCCTGAGGGAACTCAGGAAGGAAAAGAATAGCTGTCCTCTAGCAGCCATTAGCAGCCGCTCCCTAGGGTGAGCCCCAAGGAAGCTCAGGACTCCTCCCCTCGCCTCCTCAGAGCAGTTCTCTCTGGTTGCTTGAGATGCTGTCTGCCGGGCTTGAAGCCCTAAAAATTTCTGCCATAACTCAACTTTTAGGTTGCTATATTTTTTCACTGGGCAGTTATGGCAGCCATGAAGGGGTGTGAGCCCCCAGCTATCTGGGACCGGTACCCTGTGTTTTTCACACCTTGAGCTTCCTTGCGGCTGCTCACCATGGGGAGTGGCCACGGTCTGACGGCTGTGGGGGCCAGGTGCTCTTTCCCTTCCTGTGTTCTCTCGGGGCTCCTCGGCTCAAACGGGAGGGCTGCAATCATTGATGACTGGAACATCTTCGTTTCCTGATACAGCAGGAAATATTCTGTTTCTCAGAAATAGCATTTTGGGTAGAATTTATCACACATGTGCACGTGTAAAGATATTTTTCCTTTAGAGGGTGAGGTCTGCTGGGTCTAAGCAGGACCACAAGGACACACTGGTGGGCTAGGTGTGATTTGGAAGGAACTTTTTTCTTCAACTTGTTCCGCACTTATTTGTGATCCTCACTGCCCTGCCCCTGCCCCACAGCTTGAAATCATCATTTGCCTCCACTGTGGCTTAGAGTGGTCATTTGTGGGAGGAGCCTTGTAAACGGGACATTTATATGCAGACATTATTACTGCCCTCCCTCCCAAAAGGCTGCAGTTAATGTGCGCTTTTACCCTGAACTTGGTGACTGTTGCCTCCGCTCCGCAGGTTTCGAGCTCCTTCTGACCTTGCCTTGGAGGTGAGAGCTTGAGACGGGGCAGGTACTGGGAGCGTAGGGGCAGGACTGAGGCCTTGGGGTGGGAGGAGGCTGGAAGAAAGGAGAGGATCCCGGCAGGAGGCTTCTAAAACAAGTGGTTGCGTTTTGTGAAAGGGAAGCGTTCCGAAGACCTCATGTCATGCGAAAGTCACAAAACGCAAGACAAACTTTCCAGCAGAAATAAAAGCAAAGACAAGTGAACGTTTGGTTGGGGGACAGCCATCTGCAGATATTATGTTGCTTTTTGTTTTCTTCACGTTGTCTCTTGGGTTTTGTAGAGAGCTCTTTCTCAAATTAACTGCATTCACAGTCAGAACGATTATCTTAATTCCCTCCTCACTAACTTTCATTCTAGAGTTAGGTGTTTAAGACGTGTTTTTAAGCACTGACACCAGCCATTCCATTTCAAAGTGCTCAGATGGTGGTGTTGAAGGAGTACCATGATTTCAGAATAAAATGGCAATGGATGGTAAAACAACATCAAATAGTCACCCAAATAACACAAACAAGTTCAAGCACCCAAACGATACAGTCACACTAAAGTAACAAAGCATGGGAGAGCTTTCTTTGCAGCTGCTGCTAACATGGAAGTGTCCTCTGCAGAGGCTATCATTTGCTTACTTCAATAACTGTAGAGGTCATGAGCCTTTTGGTGAACTTTTTAAAATCAAGGAAATTAACCTTATTTCAAATTTTGAAAATAAGATGGGACTCTCCATGTTTTGGGAGCGTCCCGTGTGGCTCAGTGGTAAAGAATCCACCTGCCAGTGCAGGAGATGCTGGTTCAGTCCCTGGGTCGGGAAGAGCCCCTGGAGTGGGAAATGGCACCCCGCTCCAGGATTCTTGCCTGGGAAATCCCATGGACAGCGGAGCCTGGTGGGCTATAGCTCATGAGGCTGCAAAGAGTTGGACATGACTGAGCACACTTGCGTTCATGTTTTTTATTAACAAGTCATTTTAAATTTGCATGATTCACATTTGTTTCATATGTTCTATACTGTGTAACCCCTAATAACTACACAACTCTGTTTTGAATCACTGGAAATATGTCCTGAAAAGGGAAGCTAGCATGCAAAGGGCCCTTTTACTCTAATATAGAATCTGTGTTTTCTGTGGGGGTAGATACCACTCCCTCCCCAGGATTTTTTTTTACTTTATTTTCCTTTTATTTTCAGCTGTGCTGGGTCTCCGTTGCTATGCAGGCTTTGCTCTAGCTGCTGCTAGTGGGGGCTGCTCTCTCACTGTGGTGTGGGGACTTCTCATCGCAGTGGCTTCTCTCATTACAGAGCTCGGCCTCTAGTGTGGCTCCCAGGCTCCAGAGCACAGGCTCGGAAGTTGTGGCCCACAGGCTTAGTTGCTCAACAGCCTGTGGGATCTCCCTGAATCAGGGGTCAAGCCTGCATTGGCAGGCTGACCCTTTACCATTGAGCCACCAGGGAAGACCCTCACCCCCACCCCCCGTAACCAGGATTATTTTTGAATTATAGAAGTTTTACACATTATTGCAAAGATTGAAATAACACACTTTCTGGAGAATCACTTTTCCCAACTTAATGAATAGCCTGCAGGGCTTTTCTCATTGCATGGACACATGTAAACATTTTATCATGCAACTTCTTCTGAAGAGATAACCTTTGGCTCCAGAGCATCAGGAAATCGGAGCAAGCAGGCTGCCACTTTCAAATATCACTGTACATATTGCTTTTCCTAATCACTGCTTAATTGTTTCTGTCTAGATACGCATCTGGGCCCGGAAAGATGCCATCGCGGAGGGAAACGCAGACTTTGCTTTGAACATCACAGGTCCCATCTTCTCTTTTCTGGAGGATTTATTTAATATCAGTTACCCTCTTCCAAAAACAGGTGAGGTGTCTTCCCTTACAATGCGTTTGATTTCCTATTATGGGTGCTCTAGGTTGAGATCAAAAGATACCTAGATGGGCCTCCAAGGACCCGCTGGCATTTTGCTGTTTTTGCTGTTTTGGAGTCAGCCCTGCTGGCTTCCCGTCATTGTGTCCTACACGTTCCTAAACACGCAGAGGCCTGTCTCTCCTTCTCTGCACGGTGCCGTGTGATTGGCTGGTGCTCAGAGGGCTCCCAGCTTCAGATCCCTCCTGGGTGCTCACTGGCGGCTTACCTCCTCCAGACCTTGCCTTCTCCCTGGCTTTCTGTCCTTTCGTCTCATGCTGCAAGCATGCAGTGCAATGTTCTGGATCCTTCTAACTGCTTGCGTGAATTACTCCAGTTCCCTTTAGGAAGGTTTTGTTGCTTTTTTCAAACTATGTTCTTTAGCTGTGCGTCATTGGATTAGAACTTGGGGGTCCCATCAGTGAATTTTTATTGCATAAAATTGGAATCATGTGTGAACAGAATACGATCCTAGAAGGAATATGTAAACATTTTATTTCTGGTAGATCTGTATGGAATGTCCTTAAAATTATGTGAGCTGCTCAGCTCAGAAAATTGTTCCATGTTTTTTCTCTCTCGCTTGAGGATATCATGTCCGTGTGTTTTGTTCCTCTGAAAGATTATTTAGTCAAAGTCTGGGGGGAAAGTATGCTTGGCCTTTACTGGCAGACAGTGGAAGAAGGTGGGGAGTAAAAATTAGGGTGCTCCAGGCTCCCGAATGCTGCATAGCCAGGGCCTCTGCTGCTCAAGCCTTCTGGCTGAGGAGGGACGTGGAGTGAAGGAACAGGGGAATAGCCGTGGCCTGCTGGTGGATCCCAGAGGTTATACCTGTCACTTAGAGAGCTGGAGGCAGGGACTTCCCTGGCAGGCCAGTGGTTAAGGCTCTGAGTTTCTACTGCAGGGGGCACAAGTTTGATCCCTGGCCAGGGAACTAAGATCCTCGATCCCACATGCCACGCAGCATGGCCAAAAAAAAAAAAAAAAACAAACCACCAAAAAAAACCACTAGAAAAAGAAGGAAGGAAAAAAGAAAGTTGGCAGCAACAGGAATCTGAGCATGGAGACCAAGTTTCTGGCGCTTCTGTGGCCAGAAGATCTCAAGATGACCCTTGTCTAGGCAAGAAAATTTTTCTTTATCTTTATTTAGATAAGGAGAAGTCCAGAGTTATTCTTGATATCCTCATCTGTCAAAACATCTCCTCCATCCAGTTAGTCACCTCCTTATTATCGCCACCTCCACCCACTTCTTCCCCATCTCTCTCATTCTCCCTAGTTCATATCACCGAAGTCTTGACCACAACTGACCTTGCTTAGTTTGACCACTGTCCCTCTTGTCTCCTCCAGTTCATCTTCCGCACTGAGGCCCGAGGGATCTTTCCAAAGCCAAATCTGTCATGTTACTGCCCTGTTTAAAACTCTTCTGTGGCTTCCCAATGCCCTGGGGATAAAGTCCAAAGTTGACGCGGTATCTTTAACAGTGCATCTCTTGCCAACCTCTCAGGGCTTTTGACAGTTTCTCAGAGTAGAAGGGCTGCTCTAGCAGCATCTCTGTCCTCTTCTACACTTTCATCTTCTTCTTCTCTTGGTCAGGCTCTTGCATATTCAGTTTGCACATCCTGCCATTCCTTTTACCCAACTTGTTGATTCTTAATTTCTCAATGCAGTGCCTCCTCCTCCAGGAAGTCTTCCTTGACTCTCTCTCTCTCCCAAGCCTCCACAGCATCCTGTGCATCCCTCTATTCAAGTTCTTGAGCTGCTGGATCCTAATCATCTCTGCATTAGGTCAAGGACAAGTTGAGGGTCAGGGTTGTACTATCCTTTTTTAAGTACCTTCTGAGCCTGTGACGCTGCTTTTCTCAGAGTTGTTGTTTAGTTGCTAAGTCATGCCTGACTCTTTTGCAACCCCAGGCTCCTCTGTCCATGGGATTCTCCAGGCAAGAATGCTGGAGTAGGCTGCCATTTCTTTCTCGAAGGGATCTTTCCAACCCAGGGATCAAACCCACGTTTCCTGCATTGGCAGATAGATTCTTTACCACTGAGCCACAAGGGAAGGCCCTCTCTCAAACTAGTAAACAGTAAGCATTTTTTTTTTAAGTGGGGGAAAAATATGTTCAATGAGTTCTATAATTCCATGTAAATTCTGGCTAGATTGCCAGCTCCTGAAGTCAGGGTTCTGTTGACACTTTCTTTTTTTTCTTCTGTATCTTCCATAGCATCTAAGCCAGTGTTGCTCTATGAGCACATGTAGGTGGTGCTTAGTCAAAACTGCCTTTTGATGGATAGATGATTACAATAGAGTTTCTCTATTACTGGATCTTTAAGAGAAAGAAGAACTAATGTCTCCTAATGACTTTGACTTTTGGTTAGGTCATTTAAAAACACAACAAAAAAACTATTATAGCCACTGGTGGAGTTGGCTGTTTGGGTTGTTATAAGCTTTAAAAGAAAAAGTGACATTGTGATGCTTTTAGGAGTAAGCATGGGTGCTTAAGATTTGCAGACTTTTAAAATAGCAACTTCCCTTTTAAGTTTTTATTTTTTCTTGTAACCATAGCAGGCTAACGATATATATGGTACATCTCAGCAAAGTTTGTATTTTTGAAGCAATAAAACTCAAGTACTCTATAAATCATAAAGTCGTGACGTGATTACCATAATTAGTGAGAATCTACTGAGTACATGAGAACCACCTACTACTTTTCTCGGTGCTCTCTGAGTGCAGAAGCAGTAGATGGCAGAGGCTCTGTTCAAGTAGCTGAGTTCGGCAGCTAGCTGCTGCTGCTAAGTCGCTTCAGTCGTGTCCGACTCTGTGCGACCCCTTAGATGGCAGCCCACCAGGCTCCCCTGTCCCTGGGATTCTCCAGGCAAGAACACTGGAGTGGGTTGCCATTTCCTTCTCCAATGCGTGAAAGTGAAAAGTGAAAGGGAAGTCGCTCAGTCATGTCTGACTCTTCGAGACCCCGTGGACTGCAGCCTACCAGGCTCCTCCACCTGAGATTTTCCAGGCAAGAGTACTGGAGTGGGGTGCCATCGCCTTCTCCATTGGCAGATAGCATCTACATGTTAAAAACAGAAGCAAATTGTGAAGGAGACAGCACTACTCATAAAGTCAGCATGAAGTCTCAGCAGAAAGAGGACTGTGTGGAAGAAACCAACACAGTATTGTAAAGCAATTGTCCTTCAATGACAAATAAATAAATTTTAAAGAAACAGTTAAACAACACACAAAAAAAGGACAATAAGTGGTAATGGGAGTAGCCCAAATATGTAAAGAACACCTACAGATAAATAAGAAAAATACAATAGGAAAAAAACAAGTAAAAGATATATAAATAGATGTTCTACAGAAAAGGAAACATGTATGGCTAACAAACTTGTGAAGAAATATTTAAGCTTATTAAGCAGTCTGAGAAATGAGTACGCAAGGTCAGGTCGCAGTGACAACCTATTCAGTTGTCAAAGAGGAGCCATTCTCACAAATACAAGTGTTAGAAAGTGACACCGTTGAAAGGAGCATCAATTGTTACAACTTAAAAAGCTGTTTGTTGTCTTCTAATGTTGATCATCAGAATACCTTAAAACCCAGAAATTCCATTCCTAGATGTATCTTCAAGAGGAATTTGAGCACATACATGCCAGAAGACACGTGCAAGAAGGTTTGAAGCTACACTCTTCATACTAGTGCCAAACCAAAAGCAACCAACGTGGTCACCGATAGAATGGATTTGGGTCATTCACACAATGAAAAACTATCCAGTAGCATGGGAAACTCAGGCTGAGGCAGCTAAATATGTCCAAGATAATGGAGCATTACCTGTTGAGGCTATGTAATGACCTGAGTATTTCTTACTATACACTGTCAGCTTCAACCAAGTGTAAAGTCAACTGAATTACTGAGTGTAGCATAGCTAAAGCAGCGTGAGGCAAATGTAGCATGGACTATAGCAATGATAATTCTTTCACTAGCAAAGGAAAAATTTTAAAACTTGTATCGTTCTAGTTTTAGAAGTAACAAATGATCACACTGTAGAAAAACTGGAAAGAGAAGGAAAGAGCAAAAGAGAGAAGCAAAATCTCTTGGAATGCTGCCTTGCAGAGATGACCACAGGCAACATTTTGGTGTCTGGTTTCCCAGTGTCTGTCTTTGTCTCAGTTTCCATCTTTCTCTGTATTTGCTTCTTTGTTTTTAACAAAAATGACACCATGGAATTGATTCTATTCATTGATTTTAAAAAATGAACAATATAAAGCAATATGATCCAGGTAACTTCTTTTTTATTGTCATTTTAACTCATAGGCTTCCTACATATCAATTTGACAAAACAATTTTTTTAATCTTCAGTGCTTGAAAATTTGGACTGATTTTTCTTTCTTGAGGAGGAGGGGGCTGCTTTTAAAACATGAAAGAAAACATAAGGAAGTGTTTACAAATATCCATGCTATTTGCCTTAGTAGAAATTGCAAAATTTGAAAGGCTAGGAACATTTTTAAAAGTTACGAAGCATTTTGCTGGTCTGCTACAGAAAAACTACCAATTCAACCCTCACCAATGAGCGATGTGTCAGTTTTCCTATACCTAATTATAAATTCTAGCCAATACTAATTATTATATTTGAAAATGTATTTCATACATTTGAAAGTTATGTCACTGTTTTAATTTTTGTTTTTGATACTAATGAAGCTGAAAATTTTAAATAAGATTTTTGGGTGTTTGAATTATTTCTTTATTGAATTGTTCACATTTTTCCTTTTTGATTCATCAAAGTTCTTTAAGTATTGAAAAAATATTATCTAGTTGTGATATAGGCTGCAAATATTTACCCCAGTCTGTGTTTTGCCTTTCAAATTTGTTTGTGATGTTTTTTGGTGCACTAAAACATTTAATTTTAAATAGGCTTAATTTTTTTAGAACAGTTTACGAAAAAAGTGTGCCCAGAGGTGAAGAGTCCTCATATATCTCCTCTCCCTACCCTTGCCCCCACCTCTAGTTTCTCCTCTTGTTAACATCGTACATTGGTGTGGATTTTTAAAAATTGCAGTTGATGAATCAGTACTGACACATTTTCATAACTAACGCCCATAGCTTACATTCGGGTTCACTCTTTTTGTTGTGCAGCTCTGTGAATTTCAGCAAATGCATACAGTGATGAGGGCTCCCCCGGTGACTCGGCAGGAAAGAATCCTCTTGCAGTGCAGGAGACACAGGGGACACGGGATTGTCTGATCCCTGGGTCGGGAAGATTCCCTGGAGGAGGGCGGCAACCCACTCCAGTGTTCTTGCCTGAAGAATCCATGGACAGAGGAGCCTGGTGGGCTACAGTCCAGCGGGTCACAAAGAGACAGACTCAGCTGAAGTGCCTGAGTACATAGTAATGACATATGTCTACCGCCACAGTATCAGACCACAGTTTCACTGTCTTAAAAATCCCCTATGCTCTACCTGCTCATCCCCTTTTTTCCCATCCTACATATCAATTTGACAAAACAATTTTTTTAATCTTCAGTGCTTGAAAATTTGGACTGATTTTTCTTTCTTGAGGAGGAGGGGGCTGCTTTTAAAACATGAAAGAAAACATAAGGAAGTGTTTACAAATATCCATGCTATTTGCCTTAGTAGAAATTGCAAAATTTGAAAGGCTAGGAACATTTTTAAAAGTTACGAAGCATTTTGCTGGTCTGCTACAGAAAAACTACCAATTCAACCCTCACCAATGAGCGATGTGTCAGTTTTCCTATACCTAATTATAAATTCTAGCCAATACTAATTATTATATTTGAAAATGTATTTCATACATTTGAAAGTTATGTCACTGTTTTAATTTTTGTTTTTGATACTAATGAAGCTGAAAATTTTAAATAAGATTTTTGGGTGTTTGAATTATTTCTTTATTGAATTGTTCACATTTTTCCTTTTTGATTCATCAAAGTTCTTTAAGTATTGAAAAAATATTATCTAGTTGTGATATAGGCTGCAAATATTTACCCCAGTCTGTGTTTTGCCTTTCAAATTTGTTTGTGATGTTTTTTGGTGCACTAAAACATTTAATTTTAAATAGGCTTAATTTTTTTAGAACAGTTTACGAAAAAAGTGTGCCCAGAGTGTGAAGAGTCCTCATATATCTCCTCTCCCTACCCTTGCCCCCACCTCTAGTTTCTCCTCTTGTTAACATCGTACATTGGTGTGGATTTTTAAAAATTGCAGTTGATGAATCAGTACTGACACATTTTCATAACTAACGCCCATAGCTTACATTCGGGTTCACTCTTTTTGTTGTGCAGCTCTGTGAATTTCAGCAAATGCATACAGTGATGAGGGCTCCCCCGGTGACTCGGCAGGAAAGAATCCTCTTGCAGTGCAGGAGACACAGGGGACACGGGATTGTCTGATCCCTGGGTCGGGAAGATTCCCTGGAGGAGGGCGGCAACCCACTCCAGTGTTCTTGCCTGAAGAATCCATGGACAGAGGAGCCTGGTGGGCTACAGTCCAGCGGGTCACAAAGAGACAGACTCAGCTGAAGTGCCTGAGTACATAGTAATGACATATGTCTACCGCCACAGTATCAGACCACAGTTTCACTGTCTTAAAAATCCCCTATGCTCTACCTGCTCATCCCCTTTTTTCCCGCAGTCCCTGACCGCCACTGATCTTTGTACTGTCTAGATAATTTTGCCTTTTCCATAGTGTTAGGTACTAATGGAATCATACCATGTGTCACTTTTTCTTACTGCTTCTTTCACGTAGTGGGATTCCCTGGTAGCTCAGCTGGTAAAGAATCCACCTGCAATGCAGGAGACCTGGATTCGATTCCTGGGTTGGGAAGATCTCCTGGAGAAGGGATAGGCTACCCACTCCAGCATTCTTGGGCTTCCCTGGTGGCTCAGCTGGTAAAGAGTCTGTCTGCAATGCAGGAGACCTGGATTTGACCCCTGGGTTGGGAAGATCGCCTGAAAGAGGCATGGCAACGCACTCCAGTGTTCTTGCCTGGAGAATCCCCATGGACTGTGAGGTCGCAAAGAGTCGGAGACCACTGAGTGACTTTCACTTTTCTTTCACTTAGTAACATTCACTTAAGTTTTATCCGTGTCCTTTCATAACTTAATAGCTCATTTCTTTTTATCACTAACTAGTACTCTGTTGTATGGCTGTACTACGGTTTATTTATCCATTCACCTATTAAAAGACATCTTGATTGCTTCCAAGTTGGCAGTTATGATTAAAGCTGCTATAAGCATTCACGTGCATGTTGCTGACCTCAGTTGTGAACTCATCCGGGTAAATCCTTAGGAGCTCAATTGCTAGGCTGTACCGCCAACCTATGTTCAGCTTTCTAAGAAACTGCCGAATTGTCTTCTCAAGTGGCTGTGCCATTTTGCATTCTCACCAGCAATGAATGAGTGTTTTTTTGTTCCACATCTTCTCCAACATCGAGGTTTTGTTTTGAACTGGTGTGTCACGGTATCTCATTGTTTTAATTTGCAATTTCCTAATGACATATGGTGTTGAGCATATCTTCATCTGTTCATTTGCCATTTGTGTGTCTCTTTAGTGAAGTGTCTCTTTAGATCTTTCGCTAATTCTGTAAAGTTGTTGCCTTATTTTTGAGTTTCAAGTGATCTTTGTATATTTTGGATATAGGTCCTTAATCAAAAGTATTTCATTTTCATATAGTCAAAGCAATTTGTTTTCTGACCCTGTCTTCTCTGTGTCTTTAATACCTTTCTCCTGCCCCTTAAGTTATAGATATTCACTTGCATTTTCTTTCAGTAATTTTATGATTTCATTTTGAGCTGTTGTATCTGGAACTCTCAAATCTTTGGAAAGAGATGATTCATTTTTCCCTCCATTTAAATCCACTTAGATATAATTGCTTTGCCTACTTTTGACAACCGTGCAATGGAAAACTGGGGACTATTGATATTTGATGAGTCATTATTGTTGCTGCAACCAAATGATAAACTAACAGAGAAAAAGATCATGATCTCCTTTATTATCTCCCACGAAATCGGACATCAGGCATGTGGTAAAATGTTCTTTCTTATTTCACACGAAAATATTCTCCAGCTTCTGTACCGAAAGCAGCAAAAACTCTTCAAACTCTACCATACAGCAAATTTTAAAAAATAACTTGAAAAGTGGTCCAGTGAGTGAAAACAAGGAAGGATCTATGTAATCAGATCCTGGGTGGATTTGAACTTTTGGTGATAGGTCACAGTGATGAGAAATCTCAGAACGTTAGCAGGTCGTATATTCGAAGAGTTTGTGTGCCTATTGTGTGCCACAAAGTTCTCTTCAGGAAAAGTAAGCCAAGCAGACCTATGATTATCTGCTTTCCATTCCATCTTAAAATAGAGATATTCAAAAGAGTCACCAGAAGATATCCCATTTCATCAGTAGATTGTCACAAACTTTTTTTTTTTTTTTTTGGAGAAGTTACACGTTAAAGGATTATAGTCAATTTACTAGTATCACTGAGGTGACAATCATCTAAACTGTGAAATGATCTTCTTGTTATATGGACCGCTAAGAAGTTTTGGAGAGGAGTGATTTACTGTGATTAAATTATACCCTGTTACACAGTCAACACATACTTTCACAAGTCTTGATCATCACCCAAAGTGTCATTTTTCGTTATAGCCTAAGTGGCACATTGCTTTGGAAAATAGGGTGCTAACTATTAGTGCATCACAGCTATTATAAGAATGTGGTTAAAAACCAGGGTGTGGATTTGTTGGTTTTGGAAATGACGGTGTTTTTCTTTCCTGATTCTGTTCATCATCATGTGACACTTTCCTTCTGTTAAGCTCAAATAGAAAATAATTATAACTGGACCACTTTGCAGAAACGAATACTTGAGTGATTCTTACATGGTGCAGATCAAATTATGTCCTTAAGACATCATCAACTGCTTACAGCAAAATTCTGATGTAGTCTGTTTAGAGTATAAGAAGCTGTCATTAGTAGGTGTTAAGTGAACACTGAGGCCTTCTCCTTTAACTTAACTTTGGAGTAAAGTGGACAATTTAAGAAACGCTATTCTAGCTTACTTTATTTCTGAGCATCACAGTTTTAAAGCAAAAATTGCTTCCAGTCGTTGGATGTGAAATTTTACAGAAAAAAATAAATGACTTCATGTTATTAATAGAACAACAACATGACTTTGGAGTCCTGTTTTCAAGTTTTATCACTGATAGCAAATTACATTTAATTTTGTCTTTGACCTTACATTTATTTAACATGTAATTACAATAAACATTACTTAAATTGAAGTTAAGATTTTTCTTTTTATCCCCAACTCCAAAAGTGGTTTGGAAACTTGGTTACCATGAATTGGTGGAATAATATCTGGCTCAATGAAGGTTTTGCATCTTATTTTGAACTTGGGATACTTAGCCACTTCAATCCTAAATTCCCAAGGGTGAGTATGTCAAATTAATTTATAATTTTTCTTCTAATTATAATAGTAGTTAATTTTCATTGTTGAAAGTGTGTAAAATACAGAAAAATATAGAGATAACAAATTATCTGTAATATCAGAGATGATCAATGTTGTCTTTTTGATTTGTTTTCTTTAGTCAGGCTTTTATTATTGTAAATATTCCTAGAAGTGAAAATTACACAGAAATGTGTAATGCCCTTTCTACTTTATACTATATCAAGAGCTTTTCCACAGGTCATTAGATCATCCCTGAAAATAAGATTTTTAAGGGTTGTGTAGTATTTTATCATAGAACTTTATAAGATTTGTGTATATGTGTGTGTGTATATATATATATAATATTTTCCCTACTGTTAGATTTTAGGTTATTTTCATTTATTTCTACCTAGACTGAATTTTAAAGCACTTGCAATCAGTAATCTACAACTTTAATAATAAGTAATATTACCCATAATGTAGCTGATATTGCATATGATACTCATAGCTACATTGTATCTATTATAGATGATAATCTTTTGCTATGTTGAGTAAATAGTAACATGGAAAATTAATTTATGTGTATGCAAATCTGAGTTGAAAGTTATATTTCCAATATTTTATTTAGAGTAGTTAGGTGAATGCTTTCAGAAAGGCATGATAAAGCTAAATTGATTTAAGTGTTTAAATGTTTAATTTAATATGATCTTTTAATATTTAATATGATCACAGACCTCATTTCTTCACAGCAAGTTAGGGTTTCTTCCTTCCTCTCTGTTCCTGCCTCCTACCATCTCTCTGATGCTCAGAGCTGCTCTTTCTGCCGCTTTTTGCAGGTCTTTTTCTCCTCTCCCCTCCCAAGTGTTTCCAAGGCTCTCCTTCTAGCCTCTTTTCTCCAATCCTTAGTTAAAGTGAAGTGAAGTCGCTCAGTCGTGTTTGACTCTTCGGGACCCCGTGGACTGTAGCCCATCAGGCTCCTCTGTCCATGGGATTCTCCGGGCAAGAGTACTGGAATGGGTTGCCATTTCCTTCTCCAGGGGATCTTCCCGACCCAAGGATCGAACCCAGGTCTCCCACATTGCAGGCAGACATTTTAACCTCTGAGCCACCAGGGAAGCCTCTCCATACCCTTGCTCATTAGAGTGTATTGACGTTTGACATGCTGATTTCCACTGGTCAGATATTCACCGGCTAAATTTATTCACTTTGAAGGAGAATCTAAGATTTTTCTTTCTATTATTATGAAAGTGAAAGTCCCTCACTCGTGTTCAGCTCTTTGCAACCCCATGGACTATGTAGCCTGCCAGGCTCCTCTGACCATGGAATTCTCCAGTCAAGAATACTGGAGTGGGTTGCCATTTCCTTCTCCAGGGAATCTTCCCAACCCAGGCATCAAACCAGGGTCTCCCTCGTTGCAGGCAGATTCTTTACTGTCTGAGCCATCAGGGAAGCCCATTAACATATTGGTTGTAAATTTTCCCCTCTTTTATGAAAGGAAGAAGATAGTAAGTAGATGATGTTTATCTTTTGTTTATTAAAAAGTTGGCAGAATAAAAAATTGACAGACCTCTCTTAGTCACACAGAAACTTAAAAAAAAATTTTTTTTTTTACCTGTTTGTGAAATTGTAGCTTTTGAGGAGCATTGGTGTAGCAGTCTTTTACTGCCCCAGTTCCACGCCACTTTCCAAGTTCAGTTCAGTCGCTCAGTGGTGTCCAACTCTTTGCAACCCCATGAACGACAGCATGCCAGGCCTCCCTATCCATCACCAACTCCCAGAGTCCACTAAAACCCATGTCCATTTGGTTGGTGATGTCATCCAACCATCTCTTCTACTGTCGTCCCCTTCTCCTCCTGCCCTCAATCTCTTCCAGCACCAGGGTCTTTCCAAATGAGTCAGCTCTTCGCATCAGGTGGCCAAAGTATGGGAGTTCCAGCTTCAACATCAGTCCTTCCAATGAACACCTAGGACTGATCTGCTTTAGGATGGACTGGCTGGATCTCCTTGCAGTCCAAGGGACCCTCAAGAGTCTCCTCCAACACCACAATTCAAAAGCATCAATTCTTCAGCACTCAGATTTCTTTATAGTCCAATTCTCACATCCATACATGACCACTGGAAAAACCATAGCCTTGTTTAGACGGACCTTTGTTGGCAAAGTGGTGTCCCTGCTTTTCAATATGCTGTCTAGCTTGGTCATAACTTTCCTTCCAAGGAATAAGCGTCTTTTAATTTCATGGCTGCAATCACCATCTGCAGTGATTTTGGAGCCCAGAAAAATAAAGCGTAACATCTATACATGGTTAGTGTTATCTGTAACTATTTGTGAAAGCATTTGGTTGTGCCCCAAATTACCCCTGTGCTGAGAGTCAATATGGAAAGACATTCCAGTCCTTAAAACAATTAGATTCACCTGTATGTCCTTTATAGACTGTACTATAAGTATCAGTCAGTTCAGTTCAGTCACTCAGTCATGTCCGACTCTTTGCGACCCCATGAATCGCAGCACACCAGGCCTCCCTGTCCATCACCATCTCCCGGAGTTCCCTCAGATTCACATTCATCGAGTCAGTGATGCCATCCAGCCACCTCATCCTCTGTCGTCCCCTTCTTCTCCTGCCCCCAATCCCTCCCAGCGTCAAAATCTTTTCCAATGAGTCAACTTTCAATGCAACAAAAATTGCTAAGATATTATCATTTCTGGGAAACATTGATGAAAACATGTTACCAATGTTTTTGAAGCTAAGATAGTAAGAGTATCATCTCATACCATTTAGTTTTATTTTTTTTATCATTGGCTCCTAATCACTGTTTTCTGAGTGTACATTTCTCAATCACTTGTAGAGCTGAGTGAACTATAACCCTTGCCAGAAGAGTATCAGATCTTGGAGCTTGAAAAAATTGTCATGAGCTTTGTTTTTGAGAAGCTTAAGGCTTTGTTTAATGGTCTTTAAGAAATCAGAACTTTAGCTTCCTTTGAATCAGTCGTTAGATTGAAATTAAGTAAAGAGCATCACAGAAACATATGCAGAAACAGATTTCCATTTTTTCTAATTCTGGTCTAATTTCAGCTGAAAGTTATTAACATACAAGATGAATGGGTCATGGTCAATGATTCAGAACATTGCAATTGGTTTCTTGACCCCTGAAGCTCCAGCTTTAACATTGCTACTCACTGACTTTTCTGCATCCCTCTTCTGACTGGTCTAAGGAAGCAGCAGATCTCATGAAGGGAAAGGGCATGTAGGGGCCTTGCAACCAGTCAGGTCTCACTATGTTTTTATGATCACTGTAAGCTGAGACACGTAGTCGAACACGTATGAGCATTCATTCCTCATCTGTAAGATAAAGTTTCACGCAGTCATTCAACAGATTGAGTATTTAGTGGGCTTCCCTGGTGGCTCAGAGATTAAAGTGTCGGCCTCCGATGCAGGAGAGCCAGGTTCAATCCCTGGGTTGGGAAGATCCCCTGGAGAAGGAAATGGTAACCCACTCCAGTATTCTTGCCTAGAGAATCCCATGGACAGAGAAGCCTGGTAGGCTACGGTCCACGGTGTCGCAAAGAGTCGGATACGACTGAGCGACTTCACTCACTCATTCACTCACTCACTCACTGTGACAGCCATCATTTACTAAGCATTCATTATGTGCTTAGAGTATATTATGTACAATATCTGATTCATCCTTCTGAAGAACTAATGATGATGATATAATTACAGTAGTGATTAACCCTTATTAAGGTAAGCTAAGGTAAGTCGCTCAGTTGTGTCCGACTCTTTGTGACCCCATGGACTGTAGCCTACCAGGTTCCTCTGTCCGTGGGATTTTCCAGGCAAGAATACTGGAGTGGGTTGCCATTTCCTTCTCCAGGAGATCTTCCCAACCCAGGGATCCAACCCAGGTCTCCCGTGTTGTAGGCAGATGCTTTACCATCTAAGCATATTCTATTTGCCAGTCACAGTGCTAAAAATTCTATATAAATTAATTTAGACTTGATAATAATCCAGTGAGGACAGTGTCCACCCCATTTTCAGAGGTGAAACTGAATTTCCAGAGTGATGAAATTAGTTGCCTTTTGTGAGTCAAACAATCCCTAGGAGGCTGCAGTAGGAATCAGACCCAGGTAGCTCGACTCCAGACCCTATGCTTTCAACTTCAGTGATATTCCATACAAATTTCGTAATAAATAGTTACATTTCTTAAGATAATCATAGATTTGATAGAAATAGATTTGTTCTCTGGGATCTCACAGCTTGCATGAAGAAAGAACTGGAGAGTGTACAGATTCACTTTATCCAATCATATATGCAGTAGCTAGATAATGTTTTTTAAAAAGCTGATATTGCTTTTTACGTAGAGTTTCCCTTCCACAAGACCAGAACAGACTGGGATGAGCATCACCTTATGAAAGACCCAGAGTAGAAAAACCGAGGAATGTTGAGTAAGAGGTGTTTGCCTCATTCATCACAGTTATCTTGTGTGATTGGGAAGAAACCAAGAAGATTATATAAACTCTATGCTAGGCAGGCGCAAGAGAGACACACAATCCATTCTGAAAGAAAAATATGGAAAAGGTTATGTGTACAAAGATATTCATTAATACATTGTCTATAACAGAAAAAAAAACCAAAACAAAACCTGGAAACAACTTAAACGCCTACCCAGTAGGGCAATGACTAAGTCAATTATAGTCCATCAACCTGAAGGGGTATTATGCAGCTGTGCATTTGTTTATTTTAGCGTTTTGCTTTTGCAAAAGTTATATCTTCCCTGTGAGAATCATGATTAAGTTTGAGATTATTTCTTTCCAGTTTGTACTTGTTTCATTTATAATACAGCAGCCATTATTAGGAATAGTTATGAAGATAAGACAGCAAATTTCTAAATGAATGTGACAATAAGTAAATGAACAAGACGAAAAGTTTTTACAGCTGTAAGAATGAATAAATGGGGGAAAAGATTAGAAAGAGTTGGATTAACAGCATTCTAATGGGAGTTATTGCAGGGTGTGTACTTACGGGTGGTTTTTATCTTTGCTATTTTCTTCATTGTGTTTATATGAACACAGGGGTTGACAGTGCACACTCTCAAAAGCTCTTAGGTGTTAAATTAATAAAACCTATACTTAACGAGTAAGGTGGGACTTTATGCAGATATCTCCTCTAAATCTTTGCTACTCAAAGTGTGGTTCTTGAGCTATATACCAACATCAGCATCACCTGTTCATTTAGTAGAAATACAGAACCCAGACTTCCCTGGTGGTCCAGTGGTTAAGTGTCCATGCTTCCACTGGAACGGGCATGAGTTTCCATCCCTGGTCGGGGGAACTTTTAAGATCCGGCATGTCTCAAGGTGTTGCCAAAAAAAAAAAAAAAGCACAACCCCAGTATAGACCAACTGAATTAGAATATAATTTTACAAGCTCCCCAGGGGATCCTTATGGACAGTAAAGTTTGACCTGCATTTCTCTAAATGACAGGCTTTCTCATTTTGAGAAAAGCTCCGTTTGATGATAACGTAACCAAAGTATTCATAAATCTAAACATAGTATGCTAACTAGAGAGGGTTGGTTGAAACACTGGCAGATGGCAGTGGGGCAGAGTTTGAAAGCTTATCTGACACTGTT
Source organism: Madoqua kirkii (assembly GCA_006408675.1). Classification (NCBI taxonomy): domain Eukaryota; kingdom Metazoa; phylum Chordata; class Mammalia; order Artiodactyla; family Bovidae; genus Madoqua; species Madoqua kirkii. The sequence continues at coordinate 20,455 of SJYC01069476.1, forward strand.
GAGGGGTGAGGGAGTCAACCTGGGACCACAGAGAGAGTGCCCTGGGAGCTGAGACTGCCTGTGGTTCCAGGTGCTCGCCAGGGTATGCCTCTGCTGTTCCTGCGGCATCTGGCGTCTCCACGGCCTTTTCTTTGGCTCTGTCTTTGCACGCACCTCTTAACTCTTTGGTTTTCCTTCTAGCTTTCCTTCAGAAAGAAATGGGCCTTGTCATGTATCTAAGAGAGATCGACTCTTTTGGAGAGTTCTAGACCTTATTAAAATATAAATAACTGCCAGTTTCTCTGGTGGCTCAGAGGGTAAAGAATCCGCCTACAATGCAGGAAACTGGAGTTTGATCCCTGAATAGCAAAGATCCCCTGGAGAAGGGGATGGCTACTCACTCCAGTATTCTTGCCTGGAGAATTCCATGGACAGAGGAGCCTGGCAGGCTGAAGTTCCATGGGGTTGCAAAGAGTTAGACATGACAGAGCGAGTAACTTTTACAGTAACAAAAAATTCCTAATGCATGAGCTATAAATTACAGTATCCAGTTTGTAGATTTATTTTGATTTATTTCTAATAACTAATATTACTACATCATCATCACTGTGAATTTGTAAATTTGGCATTGCTTTTGGTTTATAAATGTCCATATAAAAGACTGATACATTTTAAGGGATTACTAATAAAGTTACCAATAAAACTCTAGAGGATTAAAACCACCTAGAGATGCTGTTCCCTGGAGGACCTGTCTGGATAGTCAGGGACCTCCTTACGTAAGGAGTGTGTTGGGTTGGCCAAGAAGTTTGTTCCATCTTATGGAAAAGTCAAACAAACTTCTTGGCCAATCCAATAGATGGCTGTCTTGGAAACCACATTAACTTTTGTGATTGATTTTTTTTTAATGAAATAAAAAAGGAAAACAAATGGGAAGGAAAGTATCACAGGGTTTTGCTATTAAAGGAATCCTGACTTATTTGGCACATTGTAACCCAAAATGAAAGTGAAGTCGCTCAGTCATGTCCGACTCTGCGACCCCACGGACTGTAGCCCACCAGGCTCCTCCGTCCATGGGATTTTCTAGGCGAGAGTGCTGGAGTGGGGTGCCATTTAAGGGCTACTTCTCAATTATTGATTTCTTCCCCTCCTCAATGATAGTTTCTGGAAGTATTTTAGGAACATTGAACTTCCTGTTTCTGTGATGCCTCAGAAGTTAGTGTGTCTCAACGTTTCCCTTTCAGAATGAGATCTTCTTTTCTAACACTTTGCATGGCGCGCTCAGAGAAGATCATGCTCTGGTGTCTAGAGCCGTCTCCGTGAACGCGGAAAGTCTCACAGAAACCAATGAAATAAATGAGCTCTTTGACTCATTTACTTACAACAAGGTAAAACGGTTTCACATTTATATTTGTGCTGCACTCTTGCAGAAAGCTACATCAAATGGGTTCTTTGGGTTCTAGACTGATGTGCTACTACACAATTTTGGTACAAAGACCTTAGATGGATTTCAAAAAACGTGGTTAAAGCAGTTCTTAGCTAGTAAATGTTAATCTATAACAGGTGCTCAATGCCATCTACCTTTTTAAATATAGACAGACAGCTGGATGCATTTAAGGTGAACTCTTCTGCCTGGTGGAAATTTGTTCTTGTGCACTGAAAGAACAGCACACATCATAAAAACTCTGTTACTTGGGAGCCTGACTGAGGACTCTAGCCCAGGAGACAGCCTCTCAGAGGATTCCGAGAAACTGTTGCAAACAGATAAGGGAGGGGCCAGGATATAGCTGAAGGTTTGGTTTTGTGTTGTTCCTGGGAAAAACATCCAGTCAGGTATAAAAAGACCACTGCTAGTCACAAGGAGCATCCCAAATGAATACTTTTAGAGCTTTTCTGTGTAAGGATGCCAGAATCTGGGGTCACTGAAAATTTTCTTTAGATATGTATCTGAACTATCTTGGGATGAGCATATTCAAAACAAAGAATGCTTCCTAGTTTCCTCCATCCTGAATCGCGCCTGCCCGTCCCCTACACCCACCCCGGGACATTGTCAGTAGGCACCCACAGTGGATAATTGCTGATCCTTGTAGAACTGGAACAGGCAACATTATTTATTTATACCTGTCGTGTGAGTATCTCAGTTTAAAAAGTTTTCTGTACCCTGAATTCTTATACGTAGGACATTTTCTCATCTTTTCTCTATTAGTTAGTGACAGTTTATTTTATTAGCACATTTTGGGTTCACCCAGACATTCGGCTGAGGTATACAATGCAATGAGGAGCACAGACAGCCCCAAATCTTGCGTGCCCAAATGGAATGTGTCAGTATTTAGATACTGAATTTTGTTCAAATAATGGACAACTTCTTATGTCTTAGGGAGCGTCTCTGGCCCGGATGCTTTCTAGCTTCTTGAATGAGAAAATATTTATCAGGGCACTTAAGGTGAGTTTACAAGATTGTTGTTACCTAAAGACAGTAAACATGAATTGCTCTGGCAGGCTATTCATCTTAACGTTACCTTTTCTATTTTAACAGTCATATTTGGAGACTTTTTCTTACTCAAATGCTGAGCAAGATGATCTATGGAGACACTTTCAAATGGTAATTCTCACCCTCTGCTGTCTGTTTGCTCTGTTGTGCTGTAAGATCGCGAGGCCACGTGTGTGTGCTGAAGCCACAGGAAACCCCCTTCCCTTGTCTGTGACACTCCTTTAAGCCAGAGGCTGCTTCTTCAGTCTTCTCCTCTGCATTGCCAGGCTTCCCTGGTAAAGAATCTGCTTGCGGTGCAGGAGACCCTGGTTCAGTTTCTGGGTTGGGAAGGTCCCCTGGAGAAGCGAATGGACATCCACTCTGGTATTCTTACCTGGAAGATCCCATGGTTGGAGGAGGCTGGTGGGCTACCGTCCACGGCATTTTGAACACAACTGAGAGACTACTAACACACACACTGTGTTTCCAGTACCCAGAATAGAGCCTGCATGTATTCGATCCATAAAAATTGTGTTCAGTGATTGAATGAATGAGTGAAAGGATGAACTAAGGCATCACTCATATATACAGAGATGAACAGAATTAAATTTGGTCCAGAAATTCTCCACTGGGTTTTACCCTATAAATGAGAAATACGTTGCTCTGTATTGATAGTTTCTTTTAGGAGTTGGCTACCTCAAAAGATTTGGATGATAAATAACTGCTTTTGTGATGATTTTTTTTTTTTTTTAAACAGGCCATAGATGACCAGAGTAAAATTCTTTTGCCAGCAACAGTAAAAAGCATCATGGATAGCTGGACACACCAGAGTGGTTTTCCAGTTATCACCTTAAATGTATCCACGGGCGTCATGAAACAGGAGCCATTTTATCTTGGAAGGGTTAAAAATCAGACTCTTCTAACCCACAAGTAGGTAGATTTGCTCCTGTCTTCACCTTCCTTGGGGTTGAGCTCTGATCGAAAGGAAGGCAGCCTACGGATGAGGAAGCGTAACTCCCACTGGATACACACCCCTCCAGGAGATGACTTGGGGATGGTGACCCGAGCTCCGTGCCGGATGCCACTGTGTGCTAGGACGGGGCAGAGCCCTGAGGTCCTGAGCCAGGCCAGAGACCTGCCTTAGAGATTCTTGCAGTGTTCCTCCCCGGGATTTAGGGACACACCCACAACCAGAGCTTTGAGTGCTAGGCATTCTTTTTTGTCCTTTAGACAGAAGTAATGAATGACTTGTAATGTAAGGGCTTGGTGGCTCAGACGGTAAAGCATCTGCCTGCAATGCAGGAGACATGGGTTCGATTCCTGAGTTGGGAAGATCCTCTGGAGAAGGAAATGGCAATCCACTCCAGCACTCTTGCCTGGAAAACCCCATGGACGGAGGAGCCAGTCCATGGGGTCGAAAAGAGTCGGACATGACTGAGCGACTTCACTTCACTTCACTTCACTTCAATGAATGACTCAGAATTCTGTGTGAAAGCCAGTAAAATAGAATCAGAATGGCCTTATATTAACTAAGAAAAAAGGGGATCTGGTTGCCAGGTCGTCTTTCTTTCTCTAGAAATGGAACTGAATGGTGACTATATCCTTGAGGAATAATTCTGTGCATGTATGCCCACACATGAACGTGTGCTTTTGTAACCATGCATAAAATATTAGTTATAGATCCCAAATTCAAACCTTAATCTTCTTTAAAATCTCTGAGTTTCAGTTTCCTTATCTATAAAACAAATGTAATAATACAAACCCCAGGGGATTGTTGTAGAAGTGAAATGAGATAGTACGTATACCGTGGCTTAGCATCCATCACTTTCTCCTTCCGTTTCTTTTCGTCCTTAACTTGTTAGATAGTTTTCAACTGTTTTTGATAAGGGGTTTGATTCTCAGATCACACTGTATTAGGCATAAGCACAAATGAGTAATTTATTTTCATGTACCATCACCAAAAGTTTCAGGTTGTCCCACTCTTTCTTTAAAACTCCAGGGGAGGAAAGAGACCTGCCGGTCCCTTCTCCCTGTGATATTTCATGACTTTTGAGAAGAGGTGGCCTTAGCGATCATATGAACAAAGACTCTCAGTTCAAAGTCTGAGAAGCCAGACGTGCGAGCACTTGAGCAAGATTGGAAATAGTGTCTAAATTCCGAGCAATGTGTGTCTTCAGATGACTAATGTCCCCCTCGTGGTCAGTGACTTCATCCAGGTCACATCCACCAACACGGGAAGAGTTCCAGCATTCAGTGAATATGAATAATCTGGCTGATTGCTGTTGAACACTTTTCAAACATTGAGCAAGATTGGAAATAGTGTCTAAATTCTGAGCAGTGTGTGTCTTCAGATGACTAATGTCCCCCTCGTGGTCAGTGACTTCATCCAGGTCACATCCACCAACACGGGAAGAGTTCCAGCATTCAGTGAATATGAATAATCTGGCTGATTGCTGTTGAACACTTTTCAAACTGGGAGAAAACTTGAGGTGGAAAAGCATTTTGAAATGTTTGTCATGCTTTTTCTTCTTAAATGATTATTCAGTTTCCTTGGCACAGATAGCTTGGGCATGTCTGCAGCATTTGAATGACCCCTGAGTAAGGCCAGATGGCTATAATTGAATATAAACAGGCCTTGAAAGTTTCAGATACAGGAGAACCTTAGAAGCTACCCTGAGTTGCAAGAAGAAACAAATCTGTGAGGCACAAGAGAATAAATAAATAGCCAAAGCTGGCTTGTGAAACAACAGTGAATAATTCTAAGAGCAAAGTCCTGTATATCCACAAGGAATGACTGAAGAATTTGAGTTCTTTTATCATCTTGTTTAATACTGGCTCAATGCTTTTATTCTTATGTGTGAACAATAACTGAAATTTTCACTTTTTTCCCAAAAAGTGGCACATGGATTATACCTATTCTTTGGATAAAAAATGGAACTACACAGTCTTTAGTCTGGCTAGATAAAAGCAGCAGTAAGTAACAAATTTTTAAAAATACCTTCACATATATATGCAAATATATATCACACACACACATATATATAAAAGCAGAGAATAAAATATTAAAATGTCCAGCTTTTGAATAGCTTATTTAAAACTAAAATATTATATCACTCTTGTGAACATAGAGCTTTAAAGAAACATTTCTAATCAAAAGTCATTGTATGTGAAAAAATATATGGTAAAATCAATACATATTTTGGAATATCTTTACTTTTTGTTTTACTGGATTGCTGTTTAGAATTAGGTGAAACAGCAGGGATTCAGGGAAGTGGCAGGCCAGGCTCACACCCTATACGACATTCTCTTACAGAACAGGAAGTGAGAGAGAAATTCTTTCCAGTATACAGTTTCCTCTTAAAGTACTCCAACTGAAGGGCCAAGAACGGACCTGAACTTTAAGAGGTGAAGTTTCAGAGCAGTTGAAGTTGGAGATCTAGGGAGCTAGGGACAGAAAATGAAGCCCCTGGTTTAAGGCACTCCTTTGTGGACTCAGAGGGAGAGTGTGCAGGCTGTGGTGGGTGGGGAGAGGGGAGGTTGGTTCATCTTCCACACAGTTCATGTATTTCTTTGTAGAAGTATTTCCTGAAATGCAAATTTCAGATTCTGATCATGACTGGGTGATATTAAATTTGAATATGACTGGATACTATAGAGTTAACTATGATGAATTAGGTTGGAAGAAATTAAATCAACAGCTTGAAAAAGATCCTAAGGTAAGTTTTATTTTTATACCTTTTATTGACTAGTATTGATACTGTACTCTCTAGCTTTATAGGCTGAGCTTTTATTAACCTGACTGGTGGGAACCTGACCCCTTTGCCACCCCTCATACCAAGGCATGCTGGATTTTTCTTTTTCTTAGAAAAAAGAGGTTTTGGTTGAATGTACTGTGTTTTTGAACATTTCTCTCACTTTTCCACAATAATTTTGCCTTTCTAAGTGAAAATCAAAATAATTCCAATTAACTGTTAATTTTATGATCTTAGGCAAGTTACTTAAATGTTCTGCTTCAATTTCTTCACTTTAAAATGGGAATAATATCATACTTTCTTATTCCTTGTGAGAATTAGAGATAATATAAGTAAACAAATTTTCTAGGGACTTCCCTAGTAGTCCAGCAGTTAAGACACTACTCCCAATGCAGGGGACACAGGTTCAATCCCTGGTCAGGGACTAAGATTCCCCCATGCCACCTGGTGTGGCCAAAACAAAACACTTTCTAAGCCCATAATAGGTGCCAGTACATAAATGCTAGAAAATGTTCATTTTCTAAAAATTGTATCTTCATCTTCTGGTCAAGGAGATAATTTAATTCACAAGATATCAATAATAATCCAATATCACTTTAAATTATCAAATAACTAAATTATTATATGATATATAAAAATTAAAATATTGGCTAGCTCTTATCAGTCAGACTTGACTTGGTTGAATTAAACCAAATCTCCATTAGTGGAGATGGATGCTGCCTTAGAAGTCTGTAGAGTTGGTTCTGCTGTGAAATCCGGGGCAGCTCATTTAGACTCCATTTGTAAAACTAGTGTGTTGAACTAAAAGATATCTTAGGTGTCTCTGTGGTCAGAATTTCTGTGAGTCGCCCAGGGAGTCTGGCAAAAGAGACAGTGCACAGAGCTGGCCGAGCTTGGCTTCTGGGTCAGATCAACTTGTGTTCGTATTTTTGATCATCATTTACCAGATGTGTGACCTTGGGCCCCTTATTTAGCCGGTCATGCCTTGGATTCCCTGTCTGCATAATAATGGGTATAAGGCACCAATGTTAAAAACTTGTGAAAATTAAATAAGATGATGTATGTATGATGTTTAACAGAAGCCTAACCCGATTCAGGCATTCAGAACATGATCAGTAATTTTAAAAGATGTATCACTGGGCTTTTGAATAAAGGTACAAAAGCCAGCTATAGTAATACTTTATTTAAAAATATATTGTGAAAATTAAATAAGATGATGTATGTATGATGTTTAACAGAAGCCTAACCCGATTCAGGCATTCAGAACATGATCAGTAATTTTAAAAGATGTATCACTGGGCTTTTGAATAAAGGTACAAAAGCCAGCTATAGTAATACTTTATTTAAAAATATTTTTCGGAGTAGCTAATTTTTTTTTAATTTCTAAGGGCAGTCTTAGCTGTGGAAACACTAGGTCATGCCATTATAGCAATGATTTCTTGAAGCCCTTATAGATTTTACTTATTGAAAAGCTGAAGTCAGTTATCCCTACAACATAACTGCTGAGCCAACAAAACATTTCTACTATTAATATTAATTTAGAAAATGTAAGTATGATTATCACCGCCAGAAAAGATATGTGACTACTGCCAAGGAAAGAATTGAACAAGCCAAGCTTGGCTTGTCCAGATGCTCAGAGGGGTGTTGTGAAGATAAATCTTCTGGGACCACATATATGAGTATGCTTGGCGGGGGTGGGGGGTGGGGGTGCTGCTGTTGAAGGAATGCTGTAGGAAACTTGGGGACCCTTGGGATACAAGCTGAGACAGTCCTGTGGCCTGGCAGTGCCGGGGAGCTCAAACAGGAGCCTGAGAAGCTAGGCTGGCAGTTGACTCCTTTTCATGATTCAGAGGGCCCTGTTGGTGGTACTGTGCTGAATTACTAAACTCTTGAGAAGAGAAATACCACTGAAAAGAACACCTCAGCAGTGCCAAAATAGTGCTAAGTAATATTTATCTAAGGCTTTCTGTGCCAAAAAGTCCCCTGACAACAATTTGGACGTTGTGATACAATTAATGTATACTTTTTGTTTCGGAGAGACCCCTTTAAACTTGGCTTCCTGTTTTATTTTTTAACATGCTGTTTTTCACAGAGTATTTTGGCAGAACTCTCAGCCATATTGAAGCCATATGATTGATGTCCAAAGGGATCGCTTATCAAAAGCAGATGTATAATAAATAAATTATGGAAATTATCCTTAGAAATGATCATTTCTCTGTACATGAGATAATGCATATGAAAGTGCTTTGTAAGCAGCAATGATCTTGAAATGTTGTTATTATTTTGAAAGTTATTTTTCTACTGAAAATGTTCTCATCTTTTCCTGAGTGTTTTTGGATCTCATCTGCAGGCTATTCCTGTTATTCATAGACTTCAGCTGGTTGATGATGCCTTTCCTTGTCTAGGTGAGTATTTTTTCTTCTCTCGTCATTTAACAGTGTAGCTTGAGAGATTTACAAAAATAATAACCTCATCCCTATGAAGCTGGCTGTTTAGTTATACAAGCCCTAACTTATTAAGATTAGGATCAAATTCTGTGGTTATTGTGAAATTTTATGATTTAAAAGTTGCTGGACAAAAAGAAAAAAAAAATTAAAAAAAAAAAGTTGCTGGACAATATGAATGGACCTAGAGAGTGTAATATTGAGTGAAGTAAGTCAGATTGAGAAGAAATATATTACATCCCTTACATGTGGAATCTAAAAAGAAATGACACAAATGAACTTACTTATAAAACAGAAAGAGACTCACCGACCTAGAGAAAGAACTTAACAGTTGCCGGGGGAAGGATGAGGAGAAGAGATCCGGCGTCTGGCACGCACACGTACACATTGCTATATTTAAAATAGGTAACCAACAAGGTCCCACTGCATAGCACATGGAACTCTGATCAGTGTAATGTGGCAGCCTGGATGGGATGGAGTTTGGAGGACAGAGGATACGTGTATATGCATGGCTGAATCCTTTTGCTGTCCACCTGGAACTATCACAACATTGTTAACTGGCTATACTTCAATACAAAAAGAAAAGGTGTAAAAAAAATTTTTTTAAGTTGATGGCATATGCAACAACATGGATGAACCTTGAAGACATTATGTTTTGTGAAATAAAGCAGTCACAGAAAGACAAACACTGTAT
>SJYC01069477.1:0-12268 GCA_006408675.1 Madoqua kirkii
TAAGTGAGACAACATAAGAGACACAGAGGTATAGAACGGACTTTTGACCTCTGAGGGAGAGGGAGAGGGTGGGATAATTTGGGAGAATGGCACTGAAACATGTATACTATCATATAAGAAATGAAGCGCCAGTCTATGTTCAGTACAGGATAGAGGATGCTTGGGGCTGGTGTACGGGATGATCCAGGGAGATGGTGTGGGGTGGGAGGTGGGAGGGGGCTTCGGCATTGGGAGATCATGTACACCTGTGGCTGATTCATGTCAATGTATGGCAAAACCATTACAGTATTGTAAAATAGAATAAAGTTTTAAATTAATTTAAAAAATAGATATTTCTTAGACGGATAATAAACACATGAAAAAATAAAAAATAAATAAACTCAATTAATGACAATTAGGGATTAAATATTATATTTTTGGGGTCCTTACTGATGGTTGCAGAGCCTCTTAGGTGGCACTGTGGTAAAGAATTTGCCTGCCAATGCAAGAGATGTAAGGGACGCAGGTTCAATCCTTGGGCTAGGGAGATCCCTGGAGGAAGAAATGACAATCAGCTCCAGTATTCTTGCCTGGGAATTTCCATGGACAGAGGAGCCTGCAGTCCTTGAGATCACAAGAGTCATACATGACTGAGCATGCACACACGCATGCACCCACTGATGGTTACAAAGCAGTCTTTTCTGGTAGTTTAAATTTATCTTCAATGACAATGTCAGATTCCAACCATTCATCTATCTACCCCATTCATCTATCTTTGAGACATGTTTGCTGGTCTTTGATTTTAAAGAGCTTTCAGTCAGATGGAAGAGATAAGATATTTAGTGCAAGTTGACTAAGAAAGGAGAAAGGGCATCAGTACAGATATCTATAAATAAATAAACCAAGTTGAAGCAAATAAACAAAACTGATTATGGAAGAAGAAGGTATAGAATCACAGTGGTGGTAGTTGACCTCAGAGTTTATTGTAAGGGTTTTATTCTCCAGTATCCAAGTTCAGGAAATGTTACATTCCTGACCTTATAAAACATATCCCTTGTACCTGTGGGAATCGGTATCCAACTGCAAGTACATAATTGTTTGGAGATATTGGAACCTGACCTTTCCCAATACCTTGCTAGACAGAGCACTGCTTTTGTGTTACTACTAGATATGTCTATAGAAAGAAAAACACCAGTACAGTGTACTAACACATATATATGGAATTTAGAAAGATGGTAATGGTTCAGGGTTGGGAACTCATGTACACCTATGGTGGATTCATGTCAATGTATGGCAAAACCAATACAATATTGTAAAGTAAAAAAATAAAATTAAAAATAAATAAATAAATAAAAAGAAACCTCAATGGAAATAAGCGGAATTCACCTGTTTCCTACTAAAAAGCAAAAGGTAGTTCAGGAATACGTTAATACTTCTGATGACATTTGTCTTCATTCTATTCTAAATGATCTTTATTTCTGTCTTCTGTAAAGTCCTGAGATCGTACTGTGCTTTATTTCAGACTATTTATTCAAACTGAAGAGCAGTAGTTCCCTGTTTTTCAAGTTCTATAAGCACTTTTAACTTCAAACCATTTACTGCTGCTGCTGCTGCTGCTAAGTCGCTTCAGTTGTGTCCGACTCTGTGCGACCCCACAGACGGCAGCCAACCGGGCTCCCCCGTCCCTGGGATTCTCCAGGCAAGAACACTGGAATGGGTTGCTATTTCCTTCTCCAATGCAAGAAATTGAAAAGTGAAAGTGAAGATGCTCAGTCGTGTCCGACTCATAGCAACCCCATGGACTGCAGCCTCCCAGGCTCCTCCATCCATGGGATTTTCCAGGCAAGAGTACTGGAGTGGGGTGCCATTGCCCACTAGACCCTCTAAATTAGGATGGGCTTCCCTAACAGCTCAGCTGGTAAAGAATCTGCCTGCAATCCGGGAGACCTAGGTTCAATGCCTGGATTGGGAAGATCCCCTAGAGAAGGAAATTTCCACCCTAGTATTCTGGCCTAGATAATTCCACAGACTGTATAGTCCATGGGGTCACAAAGAGTCAGGCTCGACTAAGTGACTTTCACTATATTAGAATACTTTCATTTTACTGCATTGTTTGAAAAAACATGGACCAAATGTTACTGTAAATTCATCAGCACTTAAAATTTTCATTTTGTCAACTATTAGAGCAGGCATTGACATTTTGTAACATTGTGTTTAAAAACATGTATTTGACAAACTATTTTTCTGTTTGTTGTGCCTGTCTTAGGATATAGAAATCCTCAACTGGTACCTATATTTCTGTTGCCTCTCATTTGTCTGCAGCCTAGAGATAGGGCTCCATACTCATTGATGATGGAAACCGATTGGTAATTTTGCCATTCCAAGACTTACTGATATTGAACAGAGATGTTTTGTATGGATTTCACTGACATCTTATTAGATATATACAAAACAATACAAAGCAAATTACTTTGTCTAGTTTCCTAACATTAGACTTATATACAATGGGTATATTCTGAAAGAGATCATGCAACTTTAAGCATTAAATATGCTAAGAATGTCTTATGCTTGTGTCTTATGTCAATGATGTCTTGGTGTATCATAGTTCATGCTTAATTTACTTTTTCCCTTTCCTTTTGAGCTACTTATCCTTTGCAACCATACTCATTACGAAAGTGGCCAATTTTCTGGTTTCTCAAGTCCAGGTGCTTATCTCATCATGGTCCATTTTTTTTCCTTTGCTTAAGTATTCACATTTAACCTTCAAGCTATTAATTTATAGTCAACTAAAAATCCATCTTTAACATTGCTCTAACTAATGAGAACACACATTTTATGATGGATTTCAGATATTTGTGCAGATGATTAAGGAAATACATCTTAACAAGAGATTCTATCAGAGGGAATTCCACCTTAACTCTTGCTGATGGCCGGCCTCCTGACAGCTCTGACATTAGTCTGTGTTACTACCTGTTTCTAAAAATCCTTACATTAGAATGCATCAATTCCAGGTATTTCAAAACTTAACTATCCCTTCTTTTGTGCTCATTGAAAACATTCTGAAACTTTCTAAGAGATAAGATGAAAATAACCTATAAAATGTATCTAGTCTATGTTTTAGCTAGTTCAAAGCTGTCTTCTAAAATAAGTGCATTACATATTTCTAAAAAATAGCTTAATGAAAATGAGCTTGCTGTGTTTATGTGGATATATGCCATAAGAGTGGAAGTTTCAGCTCTTGGTTATCAGCAGGGTATGGATGTTGATTCACATAATATGTTTAAAGGCTATTGCCTCTGCTCAGAATTCTTTGGAAATAACCATTAAAGATATAAACAGGAGAACAGCTAATGGTTCCTATGGTTTACAAATAACTTTTCAACTCAGCTTTATTGGGTATTATAACATTGATTGCATTATCAGAGCAATCTACCATATACAGAAGTTCTACTCTTTGGGAGCTAAGGCAATGCTATTTACTGTTTGAAGTAATCTGTGTTTCCTTCTGAATATTTATGTTTTTCCCTTTTATATTTTTTGTAATCATATTTATTTATATATATTAAGCCCAAAACATTATAAATTTAGAGTATACATATACATACACACATGTACAAGATTTGGCTCAAACTTAAGTATGTTTAAGAAATGATAAGTTTTCAAATTATTTTTGCCACAATTCATTCCTGGAAACAACATTTTAAACTGTGTTAACACTAGATTACAAAGTTTTTCCATAGATATAGTTCCTTGGAAAGAAAATATATACTGATAGGTATTAATCGTAGGTAATTAGTTTGAAATAGTGGAAGTAGGCCCTAACAGAGATTTTCCAATTTCTCAAATGTTTGGAAGAAACTGTAGTCTTTTCTTACTTACCAGACTATTGGGTATTGAACCCCTGGTGGCCCAGCTGGTAAAAAATGCGCTTACAATGTGGGAAACCTGGGTTTGATCCCTGGGTTGGGAAGATCCCCTGGAGAAGGGAAAGGCTACCCACTCCAGTATTCTGGTCTGGGGAATTCCATGGACTGTACAGTCCATGGAGTCGCAAAGAGCAGGACATGAGTGAGAGACTTTCACTTTCACTTTGGGGCTTCCCAGGTGGCACTAGTGGTAAAGAACTTGCCTGCCAGTGTAGGAGATTTAGGAGACCTGGGTTTGATCCCTGGGTCAGGAAGATCCCCTGGAGGAGGAAATGGCAACCCACTCCAGTATTCTTGCCTGGACAATCCCATGGACAGAGGAGCCTGGTGGGCTATAGTCCATAGTGTCACAAAGAGTAAGACATGACTGAAGCGACTTAGCACACACAACATGTGAGATGATAGATGTGACAATAATTTATGTAAATGTATGGTTTTGATAAGTGGACATATATTTCTATACATAGCGCATATTTATGGGAAATCACAGATGGCCTAAAGACATGTTCTATGATCTTATTCTGCTGTAATGAAGTCAGTGGAAGATATTCACTTGCAGGGACTTAGGCACACTTGTTGTTGTTCTCGTTGCTGTTGTTGTTCATTAGCACTCAATACTCTACAGATAGTTAATTACAACATCTAGACTGAGTTTAAATGAATGGTTTTCATTAATTAGATGGCATCTGCATCTTCATTCTAGTGTTAAAAAAATATAGTTTTATAATTTTTACCTGAAGTGTACTGGTCATGTTTATGTCTGATGGATGGCTTAGCATATTTAAATTACTAAGAGCTTTGGAAACCAGAAGTATGCAAAGAGAAAGAATAGGTTAACCAGACAAGGCAAATAATTTGAGCTATTTTGCAATTATAAATACTAAATGTAATATATTCCCTAAGTAATTTACAAGTACATATAGATTTGTACACATTTATCATTTTTTTTTGAAGTGTTAGTCCTTCAGTTGTGTCTGACTCTTTTGCAACCCCAAGGACTGTAGCCCACCAGGCTACTCTGTCCGCGGAATTCTCCAGGCAAGAATACTAGTGGGTTGCCATTCCCTTCTCCAGGAGATCTTCCCAGCACAGGAACTGAACCCAGGTTTTCCACACTGCAGACAGATTCTTTACCATCTGAGTCACCAGGGAAGCCCTTTATCATATATACCCTCTTTTATCATATATACCCTCTTGTAAACCAAAATCTTCCCCTGTGGCTCAGCTGGTAAAGAATCTGCCTCCAATGTGGGAGACCTGGGTTCAATCCCTGGGTTGGGAAGATCCCTTGGAGAAGGGAAAGACTACCCACTCCAGTATTCTGGCCTGGAGAATTCCAGGTCACAGAGTCAGATGTGACTGAGCAACTTTCACTTTCAGTCTTATAAACCACAGCTGAATCAAATACTTTTGATTTACTTAGAATGAAAGTACAGTAACCAGTCTTGTTCATGATATCACTGCTGCTACTGCTAAGTCACTTTAGTCGTGTCCGATTCTGTGCGAACCCACAGACAGCAGCCCACCAGGCTCCCCCGTCCCTGGGATTCTCCAGGCAAGAACACTGGAGTGGGTTGCCAGTTCCTTCTCCAATGAATGAAAGTGAAAAGCAAAAGTGAAGTCGCTCAGTAGTGTCGACTCCTGGCGACCCCATGGACTGCAGCCTACCAGGCTCCTCTGCCCATGGGATTTTCCAGGCAAGAGTACTGGAGTGGGGTGCCATTGCCTTTTTTGCATGATATCACCATAGAAACTCAAAAAAATATAAACTGGAAAAAAAAACTGGCATTTCTTTCTGGGTATAAAAGCAGTTTGGAAAACAGTATGGAGATTCCTTAAAAAATTACAAATAGAACTGCCTTATGACCCAGCAATCCCACTGCTGGGCATACACACCGAGGAAACCAGAATTGAAAGAGACACATGTACCCCAATGTTCATTGCAGCATTGTTTATAATTGCCAGGACATGGAAACAACCTAGATGTCCATCAGCAGATGAATGGATAAGAAAGCGGTGGTACATATACACAATGGAGTATTACTCAGCCCTTAAAAAGAATAAATTTGACTCAGTTCTAATGAGATGGATGAAACTGGAGCCGATTATACAGAGTGAAGTGAGCCAGAAAGAAAAACACCAATACAGTATACTGACATATATATGGAATTTAGAAAGGTAGTAATGATGACCCTATATGTGAGACAACAAAAGAGACACAGAGGTATAGAATGGACTTTCGGCTTCTGAGGGAGAGGGAGAGGGTGGGATGATCTGGGAGAATGGCACTGAAACATGTATACTATCATATAAGAAATGAAGCACCAGTCTATATTCAATATAGGATAGAGGATGCTTGGGGCTGGTGTACGGGATGATCAGAATTTAGAAAGATAGTAATGATGACCCTGTATGCAAGACAACAAAAGAGACCCAGATGTATAGAATGGACTTTTGGCCTCTGAGGGAGAGGGAGAGAGTGGGATGATTTGGGAGAATGGCATTGAAACATGTATACTATCATGTAAGAAACGAAGCGCCAGTCTGTGTTCGATACAGGATACAGGATGCTTGGGGCTGGTGCATGAGGATGATCCAGAGAGATGATATGGGGTGGGAGGTGGGAGGGGGCTTTGGGATTGGGAGCTCGTGTACCCCTGTGGTTGATTCATGTCAATGTATGGCAAAACCAATACAGTATTGTGACGTAGAATAAAGTAAAAATAAAATAAAATAATAAAATAAAATACCTTTACAATGAATAGACTTTGAGCTTCCTGTTACCCAAACACTGCATCCACACTGGTAATCATTTGAGATCTGAAGCCAAAGTGCATCACTGCATGATCTAAGAGATGGAAAGAAAGAAGCTAGCACCTGATACATTTGGACATTTGTCAATGTGCATCCTTCTTTTTCTGATGCTCTATCATACCCTTTCTTGTTATGAATTCTTTGATGAATATGAACAGTGTAAGTTCTATTAATTCTTTCAACTATTGAAAACTTAAGGTGACTTATGCATAACTAAGACCCTGATGGTGGGTAAGACTGAAGGCAGGAAAGCAAGGGTCAACAGAAGATGAGATGATTGGATGGCATCACCAATTCAAAGGATATGAGTTTGAGGAAATTCCAGGAGATAGTGAACGGTGGAGAAGCCTGGTGTGCTGCAGACCATGGGGTTGCGAAGAGTCAGGCTCGACTTACTGACTTAACAGTAACAGCAAATATGTAACTAATAAAACATAAGATTTACTAAAATTGATTATAATCTCGCCTCTACTTTTTCAGGTGATGTATGTGTGGATGTATGGCAGACTTAGAGTGCAACTAGTAAAGCTTGGAGCAACTGGATAGAGATCTGTGAAAGGCAAAGAGGGATAAATGATATGTTGCTAAGTTCTTTGTTTTCTACTGCTGCTTTGTCAAATTAACACAAATACAATTGCTTAAAGTGACACAAATCTAGTATATTTCAGTTCTGTAGTTCAGAAGTCTGATATGGTTACCACTGGGCTGAAATCATTGTGTCAATCAATACAGGGCCATATTCCTTTTTAGAAGCTTTAATGGAAGAATCCATTTTGTTTTCTTTTTCTAGCTTGTAGGGGCTGCCCACATTCCTTGGATCATAGTCTATTCCTCCATTTTCAAAGCTAGGAACAACTGGTTAATTCTTCACATTGTAACGTCTGACACTGACTCCTCCTCTGCTTTATACTTTCACTTTTAAGGACCCTTTTGATTACATTGAGTTCAACAGGTAATTCAGGATAATACCCCTATTTCAAAGTCTTCAGATTAGTAAACTTAATTCTGTTTGCAAACTCAAATCCTTTTTCTCTGGAACCTATCACATTCACAGATTATTAGGACAAGGACATCTTTGAGGGACCACCTTTGAGGGACCATTAATTTAAAATGTAAATTTAAAAAGGCAATTAAAAATCTCAGGCAGTGTTCACTAGTGTAGGAGTATAGTAGAATCTCTCTCTTTCAAGAAACAAGCATTTAAGTGAAGAAAATACATACATATATAATGCATGCAAATTATGGGTGTATGTATGTGCTGTGCTGTGTGTGTAAGCTCAGTTGTGCCTGACTCTTTGTGACTACATGGACTGTAGTTTACTAAGCTCCTCTGTCCATGGGATTTTCCAGGCAAGAATACTGGAGTGGATTGCCATTTCCTACTGTTGTGGATCTTTCTGACTGAGGGACTGAAACTGTGTCTCTTATATATCTATAAACATCATTTAACATCTCTGTAAATTGTCCTCAAGGCATACAGCAAACGGTGAAACAGTCAAGAAAATTCAGTAAATCATAAGAAAGAGAGTCTGTAATAATGTGTGCAAAAACAATGAAAAAAATGGTCTCAAAGAAATGTGGGACATATGCATAGAAAAAAGACTGATGCTGAAGCTGAAGCTCCAATACTTGGGCCACCTGATATGAAGAGATGACTCATTGGAAAAGACCCAGATGCTGGGAAAGATTCAGGGCAAGAGCAGAAGGGCAACAGAGGATAGGATGGTTGGATGAAATCACCAATTCAATGGACATGAGTTTGAGCAAACTCTGGGAGATGGTGAGGGACAGGGAAGCCTGGTATGCTGCAGTCTATGAGGTCGCAAAGAGTTGGACACGACTGAGTGACTGAACAACAACAAATGCATAGTGGGAATACAAGGAGAGGAGAGAATTTAGAGAAAGAACCAGAAGAATATTTGAAGAAATGATGACCAAAACTTGCCAAGTTTGAAATGAAAAATACTTATATACACTTCTAAGAAGTACAGAAAACTGCAACTAGAAAAAACAAAGATATAGCCACATCTAGATACATCACAGAATAGAACAATAGACCTAATTGTTAAAGGTTGTTGTTGTTCAGTCATTCAGTCATGTCCGACTCTTTGCCATCCCATGGACTGCAGCATGCCATGCTTCCCTGTCTTTCCCCATCTCCCAGAGTTTGCTCAAACTCATATCAATTGAGTCAATGATGCCACCCAACCATCTCATCCTCTATCGCTCCCTTATCTTCCTGCCCTCTGTATTTCCGGGCCTGAGGGTCTTTTCCAATGAGTCTGCTTTTTGCATCAGGTGGCCAAAATATTGGAGTTTCAGCATCAGTCCTTCCATTGAATATTAAATGTTGATTTCCTTTAGGATTGAATGGCTTGATCTCCTGGCTGTACAAGGGACTCTCAACAGTCTTCTACAGCACCGGAGTTCGAAAGCATCAATTCTTTGGTGCTCAGCCTACAGTATATTCAAAAGCAGAAACATTACTTTGCCGACTAAGGTCTATCTAGTCAAGGCTATGGTATGGGAGAATGGCACTGAAACATGTATACTATCATATAAGAAATGAAGCACCAGTCTATATTCAATATAGGATAGAGGATGCTTGGGGCTGGTGTACGGGATGATCTGGGGAGATGGTGTGGGGTGGGAGGTGGGAGGGGGTTTCAGGATTGGAAGCTCATGTGCACCTGTGGCTGATTCATGTCAATGTATGGCAAAACCAATACAGTATTGTAAAATAGAATAAAGTATTAAATAAAATAAAATAAAATTGTATCTATGAGAAAAAAAAAAGTAGTATATACTCTGTAAACAATTTGGAAGTTACAGAAAATTATAGAGGTAAAGTTACCATAACACTACCTTTCTAAGAAACCCATGGTTAATATTTTAGTATTTTGGATTATCTCTGCCTATCTGTACACACTTACCTATCTATACAGTACTTATGGGCACACACAGCTATTCAACTTATAAATACACATGTGTGTACAAACCATCTCATTCCTCAGATTTTTACAGAAAGCCCCTTTCACCTCCCTTCCTTAGCTCCTCAAAGACACGTGCCATCTCCTCATGAGGTGAGCATTTTTTTCTCCCAAACTTCAGATACCTTATATCATGAAGTTATAGCTTCCCCTTTAAACCCCATTGCCACTTTCAGACTATCACATCTCTACTGTTATCTAAAGTCTCCTATTACATTTTCTCTTAAGCCATCTGACTCTACTGGCCTCTACAAATTTCATTCATGGATTCAACTCAGTCTCTTCACTCCATTCAGCGAAGGACTAACTGCACATTTGTTCTCTGTGTCTTTATGCTGATTTCTGCCGTGCTCTGAATGACTGCAACTAACAGGACTCTAAACACATTGATTCAGTTTGTATTCACAATTTTCTGGCAAAACTCCACCCACGGATCTTTGAAAATCCAGACTGTTTCCCAGCTGCTGAGAATGTAGATTGTCTAGGCCTTAACGTTCAGTGTTGATTAGAAGGTCTCTGCATTCTTTCCAGTTTGCTCTGATTGTCTACACTTGTTTCTTCAAATGTTTACCACTCTTATGAAATTTATTTCAACCTTCTGCCTCAATCTCAGGATGCCTTTTTCTCTAAATTTTAGAACAAATAAAGACCACTGAAGAAAATGGTAACTCACTCCACGATTCTTGCCTGGAAAATCCCATGGACAAAGGAGCCTGGTAGGCTACAGTCCATGGGGTGGCAAAGAGTCAGACACGACTGAGTGACTTCACTTTCACTTTAAAGACCCCTAAAGTAGGAATACTCTGAATTTCTAACTACCAAAAACTAATACAAACCCACGATCTGTCCTTTGGCTCCTGTCACAAACCAGGAAGCCGAACTGTCTGTTGCCTTAGGCCAATCCTTCCCCTAATAGAATGAATCACTTTACCCAAAGGCCTCATTTCAATAATCCTTGCTTACTCTTAACCATCAACTTCTGCATCTGTCTAGGCTTCTTTGGGAGAGTGTCCAGATATGGCAGCAGGAAGGAGAGAAGTGCCTTTAAATTCTTTCAGTAGACAGACTCATTCAGATCTGTCCTTTGGCTCCTGTCACAAACCAGGAAGCCGAACTGTCTGTTGCCTTAGGCCAATCCTTCCCCTAATAGAATGAATCACTTTACCCAAAGGCCTCATTTCAATAATCCTTGCTTACTCTTAACCATCAACTTCTGCATCTGTCTAGGCTTCTTTGGGAGAGTGTCCAGATATGGCAGCAGGAAGGAGAGAAGTGCCTTTAAATTCTTTCAGTAGACAGACTCATTCCCAGACAGGAAAGGAAAGGGGGCCGATTCAGGCCATACATGCCCAATTTACTCTTTCCAAATTTATCAAACAAACAAACCACTCTATTTCCCAGGAAGAAATAGGAAACTAGCAGAGGAAAGAGGCAGTTAGAGTATATGCTTTAGTAATTGGACTTCTAAGCAGCATTTGATACTGTGTCTATTCTTGCTTCAAAAGCTCTCCGGGCTTTCACATATCTTACTGCCTTGGTCTCCTCTCATCCCTCTGACTAGTCTTTCTGAGCATCCCTCATGGGAGGCACATCCTCTACCTGTCCTGTTAAATTCTTTGTGTCAATGTGTATTGTCTCCTAGCTCCTTTTCTCTTCTCCCTGCCATGATTTCAGCTATAATTTCTGGGCTATATCTCCAACCTAGATCCCAGTCCAGAGATTCAGGAATCTATAGTCAACTGCCTCTGGATGTCTTTCCTTAGATTCCCATAGGCATTTCATGAACATGGTGCAAACTGAACTCCCCATTCCAAAATCATCTTCTCCTTTCAAACACTCCAACTCTGTGTTTCTATGTACTATCCATCCTGGTATTCAGTCCAGAAACCTGAGTACCATCCTAAACAGTGTCTTCTCACTCACACTCTACTTCTAGTCCACAATTCCCATCCCTTTTGTCTCCTAAATCTTTATCAAATGCATTCATTTCTCTCCCTCTCCATTGCAACTCCCCATATTCAGGCAGCCATGATATCTTTCCAGTCTCCAAACTGATTTTTTTGCCATGTACAATGTTGCCCACGTTTCCCACACCATCCTTCACACTCTGGACACAGTGGCATTTCTAAAATGAAATACAGTCTTGTCATTACCAGGCTTAAAATCTGTCTGCAGAACCCCACTGCTAATAAGATGAAGTTTACAAGGCCCCAGTGTCATGGCCACAGTCAATGGCTTCATTCTCGTTTCTGGTTCTCTTTCCTTCTGTGCTGAGGCCACATTATACTTCACTGAGTTCTTCTAGCATCTATATTTTTGCTGATGGTCTTTCTTATAACTGAGGTATTTTCCCCTACCACAGTCTATACATATACAGAAGATTCATGCCTTTGCATGTAGGGATTTTATGTTTCCCTGCTGTAGCTCTGCAGTACCAGGGAAACATAGCTCTGTAGTTATTCAGTCATGGCCCTTGACCACACTGAGACTTAACCATCCTATTATCCATATCCATTCTAAATAATGAGAACAGAAACCATATCTCCCCCTTTTATCCTT
>SJYC01069478.1:0-19498 GCA_006408675.1 Madoqua kirkii
TGCTTCTAATTTCTTCATGTGACTCCAGGTTCTTCTCAAGTGTCTTTTCATGTATACCTGAAGGGTTGCTTTTAGTATTCATTATAGCAGGTCAGTGAGCAACAAATTCTCAATTTTTGTTGATCTGTGAATGTCATAATTTAGGGCTTTCCAGGTGGCTCAGAGGTAAAAAAGAATCCATCTGCCAGTGCAGGAGATACAGGAGTCTGGATCACAGGTTTGATCCCTGAGTTAGGAAGATCCCTTGGAGGAGGAAGTGACAATCCACTCCAACATTCTTGCCTGGAGAATTCCATGGACAGATGAGCCTTGTGGGCTATAGTCCATAGTGCCGCAAAGAATCAGATATAACTGAGCAACTGAGAACCCATGCACTTTATAATTTACCCTTTGTTTTTGCAGGATAGCTTTGTTGATAGTTTATTTCATTCACCTTCCATGTTTTCTGGTGAGAAGTTAGCTGTTACTGTTACTGAGTATGCCCTGTAGTTCACGAGTCAACTTTCTCTCTCTTTTTCATGATTTTCTTGCCTTAATTTTGTTATTTGACAGTTTAAATATTATGTCTTAAGGTGTGTATTGTCATTTAGTTTTCTACTTGGAGTTCATTGAGCTTCCTGGGATGTGTAGATTAATAATTTTCAACAAGTTTTCAGCTGTTACCTTTTTCCAAGTATTCTTTTCTAATTGTTTATCTAGCTCTATGCTATACTCTCATTATGAGTTATTTTGATGTGTTTGATTTCATCTCCACAGATTTCTGAAGCTCTGTGTTCATTCTTCTTCATTCTTTACTTTCTGTTCTTCAGACTGAATATTCCCAATTGATCTGTGTTTATTATTCTTTCTTCTGCAAGGTCACATTTGTTTTCTGCTCTTGAGCCTGTCTGGTAAATTTTTTCATTTCAGTTATCAGGCTTTTCAGCCCCAGAATTTCATGTGTGTTTTTTTTTTTCCTTTATAATCTTTATCACTTTACTGGTATTTTATATTGTTTGATACTGCCGTACTTTAATTCTTCAGATATGATTTTCTTAGTTCTTTGAACATATTTGCTCTGACTTAAAGTCTGTCTGGTAATACCAACAGCTATACTTCCTAAGGGTAAGTTTATATTTATTGCTTGTGTTCTGACGTATGGTACATGCTTCTATTTCTCTATATGCCTCATATTTTTTGTTAAAAATTATACATTTAAAATACAATAATGCAAAATGCCAGAGGCCAGATATTATTTCCCAAAAGGGTTTATTGTTGTTACTCCTAGTTTTTATTTCTTTTGTTGCTTGTTTAGTGACTTTTCTAAGCTAAATCTGCAAAGTCTGTATTCTATGTCACCTGAGGCCATGAAATCCCTATTTTATTAGCTGACCACTAATGATTTGATAGAGGTTTCCTTAAATGTTTTGAATCGCTGTGTCCCAGTCTTTGCTGAGGGGTCTCTGTATATATGTTGGGGCATGCTTTCTACATTCTGGCAGTCGCTTTAAAATCACTTCTGGCTTGTGCAGAGCCTCAAGTTCATCCAGAAATGAGAGGTTTGGTGTTTCTTGTGTAATTCCTGGGTATACACATAAACTTGCATGTGCTTTTTTTTTTTTTTTTAAGATGATATGGGGAGAGAGGTCGGGGGCGGGTGGTTTGGGTTCAAGATTGGGAACCCATGTACACCAGTGGTGAATTCATGTTAATGTATGGAAAACCAATAGCGTATTGTAAAGTAAAATATTTTTTTTTAAATTAATTAATTAAAACATGTTTGAGTTTTTCAAACTGCTGTGAATATCTGGTTCCTCAGATTTTTGTTTCATGGTTTTTTGATCAGTCTTCTGTTTGTTCCAACTGCTGTCCCCACATCAGGCAGCTAGAGTTTTATACAAGTGTGGCTGACTGCTTTTAACAAATGCTCAATTTACACTGGCCATGCCCTAAGTCCAGTACTCTTGCCTGGAAAACCCCATGGGCTGCAGTCCATGGGGTCGCTATTAAGAGACTTGACTTTCACTTTTCAGTTTCATGCACTGGAGAAGGAAATGGCAACCCACTCCAGTGTTCTTGCCTGGGGAATCCCAGGGACAGGGGAGCCTGGTGGGCTGCCGTCTCTGGGGTCGCACAGGGTCAGACACGACTGAAGCAACTTAGCAGCAGCAGCAGCAGCATGCCCTAGGTCAAATAAAGACATGCTCTTTAATCAGGGCTTTGGCAGGTGCTGCTAGGCAGGTCAAATAGTGACAATTCTTTATACATGGGGATTTGAGGCCAGCTCCAAACATTACCTTCTCCAGTGTCCGCTAAGTTGTTGCTTTTCACAGCTACCACAGTTGTGAGTCTATTGCACTTCAAAATTAGTGCAAAACTGGGGAAATAGGAAAAAGTCAAGTTTTATGGTACTTTTTCTTGAATAAGAATTCTTTGGATTTTTATAAGCTTTTGGCTAATTTTTGCATTTTTTCAAATACTCATTTTTGAATATTTTTGCCAGTGTTCTCATGGCCTTTATGGAAAAGTAGATTATGCAGAAGTTTTTACTCTAGCATTCCAGAAGTGCTGCTTTCAACCTGGAACACTTTTTGAAGAAAAACAATTATTTTTCACAAATTCAAATGCAATATTTTTGAGTGAATGAACTCTATTCTATTCTATAAAATCAAGGTTGCTTGTGGTGATGGACAGGGAGGCCTGGCGTACTGCGATTCATGGGGTCACAAAGAGTTGGACACGACTGAGCGATTTAACTGAACTGAACTGAACTGAAATTTATTTAGATATTTATTTCTACTGTAGTAAGTTAATCAATGTAATGATGTTCATTTTCTCTCTCATTCTCTCTAATATACAAAACCTCATAAAACAAGAAAAGTAGTGTTTAGTTGACTTTAATTACCCATCAAAAATTGGCCTTTCCATGGGAAAAATGGGCTTTTTTTTTGGTTCCACCAATGTCTCTACAGCCTTAACTAACTTTCTTGACTTTTATCTTTGCACACTTGTTTCCCCAGCTGTAATAAAAAGATAATGAAGCAGAACAATTTCACTAATTCTAGCTTGGTCCTTGTGCACCTCCCACATTTTTCAAGCACCTTGTCAAAGATAGATTAAGAAGTACACTAGAATGGGTTATCATTCCATGAATAATATACTGTATTGTGATCATAAACCATGTTTTTAAACATCTATGTTGGTGATTTCTAACAATTACTCCTTCAGTGCATCCACATAAAGGAATCCAGTAGCTCTGAGCAAAGAGCACAGTATTTTAAAAGCTTTGCAACTGATCACAGATATCCTCTGGAAGTTTACCTTTTCTCAGTGGGAAAACAAATAATTCTGTCCCACCAACTGGCTTTATCTGCATGACACAACTAGTAGAATAATTGTACTAACCATTTATTTTCTCTGGAGCCAAATAAGTTGTTTGAAAATCTAGCTTATCTGGAAGCATGAAAATTTGAAAGATGATATAAGGTTTGATAGATGCTTCATTGAATCTGCTTCTGTTAACAAAGGATAAGGCTCTCATACCAATTTGAGTAGTAGAATTGCTGTCTTTCCTTTCTCACCACATTTTTTTCTTCACGGTAGTCAAGTATGTAGTTGCTATGGTCTGAATATTTATGCCCTGTTAAGTTCATATGCTGAAATTTCAACCTGCTGAGATCATGACATTTGGAGGTGGGTATTTTCACAGATGCTTAAATCATGCAGATGGAGCCCTAATGAATGGAATTAATGCTTTATAAAAGAGGCTCTGAAGAGATCCTTAACCAATTTCACTGTGAAGTCATAGTGAAAAGGCACCAGCTACAAACTACAAAGAGTGCCTTCACCTGACCAGGCTGGGGCTTCATCCTAGACTTTCTAGCCTCTAAAACTGTGAGGAAAAAATTTGTGTTGTTCATAAGCTACCCAGTTTGTGATATTTTGTTATAGCAGCCCAAATGGCTGAAAACAGTAATGGTGGTGGTGGTGGTGATGATGATGGTGGTGGTAGTGGTAGTAATGATGATGGTGGTGGTGATTGTGGTCTGGTGGTCATGGTGCCGATGCTTATGGTGATGGTGGTAGTCATGATGGTGGTGGTGATGGTGATGATGGTAGTGGTGATTTGTAGTAATAGCAGGGGGAACAGCAGTTAGCATGTGTGATTTTCTACTGTATCAAACTTTGCTACACACTTTACATGCACTATCTGAAAGACTCCTCATAATAACATTGAGATAAGGTCTACTGTTACTCCTGTTTTACAGATGAAGAAATGGTGAATTTATTCAAGATTTCACAGCTAGAAAACAGCAAGTCCAAGATTCAAATTAGGGATGTCTGTGTGCCTGTGTAGCTTAAACTTCTCCCACTTTTCCAAAGAAGATATAAACCAATCAGAAATAATAAACAAAACAAAAATAACAAAACAAACCACAGGAAATTCACAAAAAATAATACAGTAAATTTGAACCACCTGAGAAACGTGGATACGCAATCCCTTGCTTTGTCACAATAATCCTCTATCCCCTGAGCTTCTGTACATGATGTGGTAGCCTGTACTCAATATGTCACTCCAGTCAAAATCTACAGTTAAGGTATCTATTCACACAGGCTGAAATCTTCATCCAAGTCACTTTGAAAGTGCAATATTCAAGGGCATCTATGATGCTGAGGGTGGAGTAATTCAACAGAGCTTATATAAATGGAGACATGAAAGGAGTTTAGATTTGAGTACATATACAAAGCCATGTATAGGGAATGATTTTAAATTCAGCTGATAAATTTTTTGCTACTGGAGGTTATATTTTTTTTCCTGACTAGAGATTAGCTTTTAGGTCAGTATGAGAAGAACAATTGATTTCACCCACATAACTGACTACTCCATAAGAAAATACTCTTTTTAGAAGTTGTCTACAAATGGAGAAAATAGAGTTTACTTAAACCTAGAACACAAACTTGGCAATGAGGCAAAATTATGTTAAATTTTTACAGTGTACATGATACAAACAATACATGGAATTCCAGTTGTGCTACTTCAAATCCTAAAATATTATGCTGTGAAAGTGCTGCACTCAACATGCCAACAAATTTGGAAAACTTAGCAGTGGCCACAGGACTGGAAAAGGTCAGTTTTTATTTCAATCCCAAAGAAAGGCAATGCCAAAGAATGCTCAAACTACTGCACATCTCTCTCACATTAGCAAAGTAATGCTCAAATTTTCCAAGTCAGACTTCAACAGTGCATGAACTGTGAAGTTCCTGATGTTCAAACTGGTTTTAGAAAAGACAAAGGAACCAGAGATCCAATTGCAAACATCCCTTGGATCATCATTAAAAGCAAAAGAGTTCCAGAAAAACATCTACTTCTGCTTTACTGACTGTGCCAAAGCTTTTGACTGTGTGGATCACAACAAACTGGAAAATTCTTAAAGAGATGGAAATTTCAGGGCACCTGACCTGCATCCTCAGAAATTTGTATGCAGGTCAAGAAGCAACAGTTAGAACTGGACATGGAACAAAAGATGTGTTCCAATAAGGAAAGGAGTACTTCAAGGCTGTATATTGAACCCTGCTTATTTAACTTATATGCATAGTACATCGTTAGAAATGCTGGGCTGTATGAAACACAAGCTGGAATCAAGATTGCTGGGAGAAATATTAGCAACCTCAGATATGCAGATGACACCACTTTTGTGGCAGAATGTGAAGAAATAAACAGCCTCTTGCTGAAAGTGACAGAGAAGAGTGAAAAAGTTGGCTTAAATCTCAACATTCAGAAAACGAAGATCATGGCATCTGGTCCCATCACTTCACGGCAAATAGATGGGGACACAATGGAAACAGTGCCTGACTTTATTTTTCTGGGCTCCAGAATCACTGCAGATGGTAACTGCAGCCATAAAATTAAAAGACGCTTACTCCTTGGAAAGTTATGACCAACCTAGACAGTATTTTAAAAAGCAGAGACATTACTTTGCCAACAAATATCTGTCTAGTCAAGGCTATGGTTTTTCGAGTAGGCATGTATGGATGTGAGAGTTGAACTATAAAGAAAGGTGAGTGCCAAAGAATTGATGCTTTTGAACTGTGGTGTTGGAGAAGACTCTTGAGAGTCCCTTGGACTGCAAGGAGATCCAACCAGTTCATCCTAAAGGAAATCAGTCCTGAATACATAATCCCTATGCCACTTTACCTCGTGCAAGCAGTGTTATCTCTACTGCCGAAGGAACTACTTGAGAGACAAGCATCCGTGACTTTTTTACCAAGGACAGTAGACTACCTATGTCAGTTGATTCACCACCAGCTACTGCTGATAACAGCGTCACTGCGACATCTAATGTGGACAAAGTACAAGAAAACAGAAATTCAAAAAGCAAGTCTAGGGAACAACAAAGCTCCTAATTCTGTAACCCCACTACATGACATGTGGGCCAAGTGAAAGAAAAGTGTCCTTCAGTTTATCAGTGTCAAACTTTTATTTCTGAAGTAACAAGACACCCACATATAGGAATCATTTTTTAAAATCTTTAAGGAGACTTAACAATCCTTCGTGACTAGAGCCGGAAAGAAATACAAACCTTCATTCCTTCCTTAAATCAAGGAGCACTACTGGAGTCAACTGCCAAAAATTTTAGAAGGTTTTTGTGACTTATTATGTACATTGTGCTGTTAATATCTACTGAATAAAGCATGTTCTTTCGCTAAGAACCAAATGTTTTAAGGGTTCAAGAAATATTCGAAGAATACACTTCTTTCATCATTTGTTTATGAATTTATCCATGTTTTCTTAATGCTTCTGCTAAGTATTAGCCTAAGTCTAGCCATTTATATTCAGTTATGTAAACCTAAATTAAATGCTGTAGTATGCTGTGGAATGTACTATATATCAAGATACAGAGAACATTGTTTAGGCATGTCAGAGCCTTATTTGGCTAGCAGACTGCATGTGTTAGTATTCTCTTATTTTTAAGCTGAGTATTTTGATGCACTGGAAAAGAAACTCAGTTTATGAAATAACTGAAAAATCCATGACAGGAGTTATTAAAAAATTTGCAGTGATATTAATATTTCTATATTCCCTGCTAAGGAACACTAAGCAACATTCACACATGGATCCAAGGTAATTAGAACGTGTTTTTCTGAACCTTTTTTTAAGTAAGGTGGTTTTCTAGAAAAAGACATCCCCAAGATAAAGCTTCGTGTTTGAACTCATTTCCCTTCTTTAGTGTTCGGTTATGTATGTACTGTTTGTTTGTTTTTTTTTTAACTTGAGAGCTGACTGTTGCTTAAGAAGTTTTCATATGGCAAAAATAATGTAAATAATTTACTTCAATCTGCATTTTGCCAGGAACTCATTTATTATTAAGGTTATCACTTATTAATAAGAATTTTTGATTTTGTCCTTTATAAGACTACATTAAAGCTGGTAACTGTTATCAGTATATATTAATTGGAAGGACTGATGGTGAACTTGAAACTCTAATACTTTGACTGCCTGATGCAAAGAATTGACTCAATTGAAAGACCCTGATGCTGGGAAAGATTGAAGGCAGGAGAAGAAGGGGATGACAGAGGATGTGATGATTGGATGGCATCACTGATAAATGGACACAAGTATGAGTAATATCCAGGAGTTGGTGATGGACAGGGAAGCCTGGCGTGCTACCCTCCATGGAGTCACAAAGAGTCAGACACGACTGAGTGACTGAACTGAACTGATACACTCATGCAGAAACAGACACACACTTAAAGCCTTTCTAAAAAAAAAAAAATCTATGTTGCATTTGCAGTGAGTGCACAACTACAAGATAATGCTCTAAATTTTTAACTTTTCTAATCATATTGCCTGTCTATATTTTTTAAGTTATTCTTTAGTCTGGTAGCTTAGGAATAAATTGAGCAATGATTCCTTTCTATATTATTGATTTCCTTGTGCATTTAAGTTTCCATTTGTGAGGCATATAAATAATGGAGATATTATCTCAATAGGCATTGTCATTTTCTATCTATAAACTTTCTTTTTACATGTCTTATTGGCAACATCATTACTATGATATTGACAAAACATGGAGAAGCAGAGCTAAATTTACAGTTTACTGAATGTCTTCCTTTCAAGATGCAGGCAATCTGGGGAAGGTTTAAACTTCTGTGTTAGACTGTGTCTACACAATAGCAAGTAAATGCCTTTTCTTGAAATTGCTCAGTAAGTAAAAGCACTCTGTTTCTTTTCTACTGGATGTTATTTTCTGAACATGTAAGAGATGTGTATAAGAGACAGCGCTTACTCCTTGGAAAGTTATGACCAACCTAGACAGTATTTTAAAAAGCAGAGACATTACTTTGCCAACAAAAGTCTGTCTAGTCAAAGCTATGTTTTTTCTCATAATAAACTTTCTTTTTACATGTCTTATTGGCAACATCATTACTATGATATTGACAAAACATGGAGAAGCAGAGCTAAATTTACAGTTTACTGAATGTCTTCCTTTCAAGATGCAGGCAATCTGGGGAAGGTTTAAACTTCTGTGTTAGACTGTGTCTACACAATAGCAAGTAAATGCCTTTTCTTGAAATTGCTCAGTAAGTAAAAGCACTCTGTTTCTTTTCTACTGGATGTTATTTTCTGAACATGTAAGTGCTCTAATTTAGCTCTCAGTCAGACTCTTGTTTAGATGTATTTTTATTATGTGTATCTGTGGCTATCTTCAAATAATTAAATTATTTCATCTCCAAAGTGTAAATTTGAGAACTCATTAAATTTGACCACTATATATTTTGTCTGTCTTAAGGAATCTGTATACTCACTTTTAATCCAAATGCAAAGATACATTTCAATTATAACATCTAAGACTCATTAAACAATAGATATAAACAGTATTTTGTGATAAGCCAGTTTTGTGTAGTTTTGATCAGGTCTATCCAAACACACACACACACACACACACACACACACATATGTGCATACTGGTTTGGGGTAAAATGATTAATTGGGTCAAGTAATCACTTCTTTTTTTCTCTTTTTGGTTTGCATCTACCAATCCCAACTCCCACTCCATCCCTCTCCCACCTCCTCTCCCCTTTGGTAACCACAAATCTGTTTTCCACGTCTGTGAGTCTGTTTCTGTTTCATGGACAGTGATTGCTATCTATGAAACAATCAATTCTTATCATAAACTACTGCTACTCAGTTCCTAGTTTTTAAATTCAATTCCTATCTTCAGAATAAATGGCTAGCTGAATGCATATTTTCCAAACTATCCTTTCTGCAAGTAATCTCAATTTTACTTTAGTTATATATATATGTATGTGTGTGTGTATGTGTGTGTGTGTGTGTGTGTGTGCATTTGCAGTCAATTCTTCCTTTCTGCAAGTCCCAAATTGTAGATTTCTGTGAGCTTGTTGATGTGTTTGTTTCTTTGGTGAGTTTTCCTTGCTACCCTTGCAGTCCCGCATCTAGAGCTCTCCACATAGTATATTCAGCATAAATGCCTGTTGACTGATAGGCAGTGACTCATGGTCTTTATTGCAGAGAACGAGGCATAATACAGTATACTGGCTAAGAGCCCAGTATGATCTTTCCTTGGGAATTAGGACTACTTTATTTAGGACATGTTGGCTCTGTAACTCTGTACAGGCTTCTTGGCAGAAGAATTACATTGAACATTATTTAAGATCTTAGGCACTGAAATTGGTCTAGTTTGAATGCCTGCTCAGATTCATATAGCTGTATGAAATATGTCAACACACTGTGCCTCAGTTTCCATATCTTTAAAATGTGAATGATGATACATAAGAGAAGTTATCACTGAGGTTTCCTGTAAGGATTAAAGAAAACAATGTATATCAAACAGTACCCAAAGTACATCATTACAGTACCCAAACAGTACCCAATGTACATCATCACAGTACCCAAAGCATAATAACAGGTTATAAACAGTGGTTTCCCTGGTAGTTCACATGAAATGAATCTGCCTGCAGTATGGGAGACCTGGGTTCAGTCCCTAGACTGGGAAGATCTCCTGCAGAAGAAAATAGCGACTCACTACAGAATTCTTGCCTGGAGAATTCCATGAACAGAGAAACCTGACAGGCTATAGTCCATGGTGTCACAAAGAGTCGGACACAACTGAGTGACAGACACACACAGATAAACTGTAGCTGTGTTATTATTATCATATTTCAAATCATAACTATCCCTCCTTCCATGATTCAGCTAGTAGTTTTGGGTGCTCTCCAAATGGTCAGCACTGTAATTTTTTCTGACTGCATTTTTAGAAAAGCAGAAAGGTCAAGCTGTTGAAAGAAAGGACAAACTTGAACTGCATAAATGAGAGTTACCTGTTTTAATCTTATTTTGAATGACAGGAAGATGTTGGCAATTGGTCTCATGGTTGGGTTTCTGCAATGATACTTTATTTACTATTAATATTTGGGACCCAAAGAGAAACATAGTATTGATTAAGAATATGCCTCTTGCAAGCTGCAAAACATACCAATTTGGGACATCTTGATAAAATCATTTGTAGAAAAATAGAATTAATTTGTTAAAGTTCAGGGCCATACTCATGAGTTAGTTTGCTCTCCAAACCTGGGTGACTGCAATAGAAATTTAGATAACATTTAAATATATGTTTCTGTAAGATTTATTTTGAAAGAATAATTGGCCTCTACAGCTGGAGTTATATATTATAGTGCCTTGTGTTTAATATGGCACGTTCTTGTTGATAAGCTGAAAAAAGAGTTCAAAGGCCATGTGTTTCTTTCCAGCTCCATAGCCACTTTCTGAATAATGCTGGATAACTCATTTCACCTTTCTTTGGCCAAGTTTCCTCATCTGTCAAGAAGCTGAAAATGCCACCTCTTTCCTTCCAAGTGCCGTTACAGAAGTTAATTAGATGTAGAACCAGCATGTGCCAGTATCTAGGCAGGGCTTTTATTTTCTCTGATTCTAAATCTGGGTTAGTTTGTTCAGTTGGTTAGATCCTAGTGATAATGAGGGGCATGACAAATTGTCTGCACAGAGGGGAACACTGCACTGTGCTATAAAGCTGCAACTGCACCTTTCCCCATCTGTTAAATGTGTGTCTTTAATCACAAAGGCTAAGGAGGACCAGCTGAGAGACCCCAGATGCTTTAGCGTCATATAGTACAAACAGCAAAGGCAACTGAACTCATGACAGCTCTGTCTTGATTAGCTGTGTGATTCTGAGTAAGTCACTATCCTCTCTGGCTCTCAGCCCTTTCATTAGCAAAATGAAGACAAAAGTAGCCACTATGCTTGGATTGTTTCTATATTAAAATGAGTCTGTGAAGAACCTTGTGGTGTTTCCTCTGGCATCTGAGTTTGCCTGACAATTGATGTTTCTTCCCTGTCCAGCATTTAATATTATCTGCTACCCTATCAAGAATGCACTTCGGGCTTTTCCTCATCATGATTATTGATATGGTTGGCAGTACCACCTGTCAGGTAGTTATATGAACATTAATAGAGATTAAGCATCATTGTGAAAGGTTGTTGTTGAACTATGAAAGATGCCATGATTCTTGGCCTCCAGAGGAGAAGAATTCAATCCAGGGCCAGAAATAAGGCTTGATCATTCAGAGCTTTTGTGTAATAAAATTTTATTAAAGTATAAAAGAGATAGAGAAAGCTTCTGACATAGACATCTGAAGGGGGCAGAAAGAATACCCCTCTTTTAGTCTTCAGCAGAATGTTATATAGCTACTAGCAGTCTGTTAATTAGAGAAAGGAAATGTCTCAAAACTCCAAGAATGGCACCAGGCTCCTCACCCACAACATGCATTGAGATAACATTGACACCAGGTGAGTCATCCCGAGCCATAAAACTATTGACCTGAATCTTGAAGAAAGGCAGATTTCCACACAAATATATATAGTTTCATTAACATAGATTAGGAGAACAATGTATGAGTATAACACAGTAGTTTGTCAAGTCGGTTTTGAGCCTTTAGGAAGAACTGACTTGAAGACTGAGCCTAGGGTAAATACATAGAACATTAACATAGCTTAAGACAAACATTTCCATAAGAAAAATGCATTGGTTAGCTCATGGTTTGAGAAAAGTTCAGGTGGAACCAGGTGTCATTATGGCAACACAAAATTTTAAGAGAAATCTTTTTTAATATTTGTATAGAGAAGGGAAGAGTATATAACACTAGTTTGTTTCCTCCTGCTGCTTAAGAGAGAGATAAAATATGTGACACTTGCAGCCTACTTTCTCTGTTTGGAGACCCCTGGCCTTCCTGCCTGTTACCCTCTCAATTGAATAACATCCAAATTCTTAAAAAGAAAAGTCAGAGGGATTCCAATCCTTACATGTTTCAGAAATAAATTACATATAAAAAAGTTAAAAATAAATAAAAAATAAAGAGAAAAATAATTGTTTCTTAGTATTCTACAAGGTAACTTGCATTTTCCCCTTTTCTGTGGGAAGAAATTGGTGAAGAGTGACTGTCTTTAGTATTGAGAGGGTAACAGGCAGGAAGGCCAGGGTCTCCAAACGGAGGAAATAGCCTGCAAGTGTCAGACATTTTACCTCTCTTAAGCGGCAGGAGGAAGCAAACTAGAGATATTTTCTCCTTCTCTATACAAATTTAAAAAGAGGTTTCTCTTAAAATTCTGTGTTGCTATAATGACACCTAGTTTCACTTGAAGTTAACCATTGCCTTTTTCTTATGGAAATGTTTATCTTAAGCTATGCTAATGTACTGTGCATTTACCCCAAACTCTGTCTTCAAGTCAGTTCCACCTTTTGGGCCCAGAACCTACTTGATAAACCAGTATGTCATACTCTGATAATGTTCCTCCAATCTATGTAAATGAAACTATTTATATGGTGATCTGCCCTTTCTCAATATTCAAGTTAATCATTTTATGGCCCAAGATAAACCATTTAGAGCTAAGGTTATCCCAAAATACATCTTATGGGTGAGGGGCCTGGTGCCATTCTAAGTTTTGAGACATTCCTTTCTTTCATTAACAGACTGCTGGTGACTATATAACATCCAGCTAAAGACTAGCAGGGGGGTACTCTTTCTACCCCCTTCTGATGCCTATGTCAGAAGCTTTCTCTATCTCCTTTAAAGGAAGGCCAGGGTCTCCAAACGGAGGAAATAGCCTGCAAGTGTCAGACATTTTACCTCTCTTAAGCGGCAGGAGGAAGCAAACTAGAGATATTTTCTCCTTCTCTATACAAATTTAAAAAGAGGTTTCTCTTAAAATTCTGTGTTGCTATAATGACACCTAGTTTCACTTGAAGTTAACCATTGCCTTTTTCTTATGGAAATGTTTATCTTAAGCTATGCTAATGTACTGTGCATTTACCCCAAACTCTGTCTTCAAGTCAGTTCCACCTTTTGGGCCCAGAACCTACTTGATAAACCAGTATGTCATACTCTGATAATGTTCCTCCAATCTATGTAAATGAAACTATTTATATGGTGATCTGCCCTTTCTCAATATTCAAGTTAATCATTTTATGGCCCAAGATAAACCATTTAGAGCTAAGGTTATCCCAAAATACATCTTATGGGTGAGGGGCCTGGTGCCATTCTAAGTTTTGAGACATTCCTTTCTTTCATTAACAGACTGCTGGTGACTATCTAACATCCAGCTAAGGACTAGCAGGGGGGTACTCTTTCTACCCCCTTCTGATGCCTATGTCAGAAGCTTTCTCTATCTCCTTTATACTTTAATAAAACTTTATTACACAAAAGCTCTGAGCGATTCAAGCCTCGTCTCTGGCCCCGGATTGAATTCTTCTCCTCCGGGGGCCAAGAATCCCGGCGTCGTGATTCAACAACAACCTTTCAGTATCTCTGCCCATTCTGCTTGGTGAGATGGATGTCACCAGTTTCCAGCAGTAATATCATTGTTATTGCAGTCTCTCATCAATTATTCCATATATCCTAGTGGCTCAGCTGGCAAAGAGTCTGCTTGCAATGTGGGAGACCTGGGTTCAATCCCTGGCTCGGGAAGATCCCCTAGAGGAAGAAATGGCAACGGACTCCAGGACTTTTGCCTGCTGAATTCCAAGGACAGAGGACCCTAATGGGCTACAGTCCATGCGGTCACAAAGTTGGACGTGACTGAGTGACTAACACTAAACTAGATCAATTATTCCAGCAAATGTGAGAGACTACTAGCAGAGATAACACAATTGATTAAGTAATCTGTTTAGAATTTCTGCATTTCTGTTAGACTGCCTACGTCCCAGACACCTCACTAAGGATGACAGACTCAGGGAATCCAGCCAAAGCTGACAAGAAGGAAGGACTAGGGTGATGAATTCTAGTTTTTTCCTCATTCCCTGCTTGATATGACTCCCTGAGGGACTAGCTTTGTGTTATTATCCTAGAAGCCTACAGGAGCAAACTTAGCCTTCTATTAATCTTGATTCAGAGGGTATTTATGAAATTATTTACACTGGTAAAATGAGAAAACCAGGAACCAATGAACATCGTGAGCTGTGCTGAAAAGGAATTGGCCTATGAAATGACAAGCGGGAAGGAGTACAAGCAGAAAAGCATTAAAGGCTGATTTCCTGATAATCGTATGTTGAATTGGTAACAAAACTGACCCAGAGCTTGTCTTCCTGACTTTATACTAGTGTTCTTACAGAGTTATGGTAGTGTGGGGAAAATGATATAGGCTTTGTAAAGATTTGACAAACCTTAGGGCAAATGCTTTTCTCTTACTCTTTGCTGTGTGACCTTGGGCAAGTTATCTGACCTCTCTGATGGTTAGTTTTCATATCCAAAAAGTGGACCCTATGCAATTAGAAACTGTATCTAAAGTACCTGGATAAAAAGATTTTTAAAAATTTAAAGGAAATGCAGGATAAGATGGTTCATGTAACTCTCAGACAGTCTGCA
This sequence comes from Madoqua kirkii, assembly GCA_006408675.1. NCBI lineage: Eukaryota > Metazoa > Chordata > Mammalia > Artiodactyla > Bovidae > Madoqua > Madoqua kirkii. The sequence goes on from SJYC01069478.1 coordinate 14,878, forward strand.
CTGTTCATGTCACCTTATCCCTGGAAGTCTCTAAATATAACACTCTGGCATCAAAAGTAACTGCATCTCTTAGAAGCCACATTACATTTAATCAAAGTGTGATGTTGCATCTGTCAGATATAATAGACATAAGACACTGCCCAGACCACAAATATATGGATTGACCTAAGTTACAGCTTTTATTATATGCTGTTTGCTATTTAAATGCACTTAAAGGAACAGTTCATGAGCAGCTTTTATTCCTTTAAAAATATTTGCAGGAGTACAAGCAATCCAAAGACACAAAATGCTTTTATTTGTCAAAGTGCCCTCTTCTAATCAAGCTGATTTTCCCTTGCCTCTGAATTGAAATGACAAGCACATGTCTCTCCCAGGTATTTGGCACCTCTTGTGATTTTTTTCTTCATGTCAAAATGACAGACTCATAATTACCAGAGCTACTTGATCTTTTCTTGTAGCAATTTATGGTGACATTTTTTCCCCATGTCATTCTTCCCAAGTCATTATTTAGTGTCCAGTCAGAAGTGAGGATGGAGAAGGCAATGGCATCCTACTCCAGTACTCTTGCCTGGAACATCTCATGGATGGAGGAGCCTGGTAGGCTATAGTCCATGAGGTCGCACAGAGTTGGACATGGCTGAAGCGACTTAGCAGCAGCAGCAGAAGTGAGGAGCAGGACTCTGCTTAAGACTTTTTACCTTGTTCCTTTGCAGTTTTTTTTTTTTTTAATCAGTCAAACACATGTGGTTCATTGGCAAGACCAATGATGCTGTAGCCATGCATTCCAGGAAACAAACTCACTCAGAAGGACAATGCAGATAGTGGAGTGCAGCTTGTCACACTGGCAGGACCAAGGCAGAGTCTCCTCTTTTAGGCATGGAGTTGCCTTGATAGTTCTGTTCTGTGGACCTTGCTTTTTAAAATGTATTATGAACTTTGTAACCCAAAGATTGGTGTCGTGTTCCCAGATTGGTGGTCGGAGAGCCAGGGTGTAATATATCTTTATGAATGATGCTCATATTATGAGTTAAGAGCATCAAGAGGCGGGAATGAAGAAGGAAAAAGAACAGGCTCTATCTTGAAAGCAGGACTCCATCTTGGGTCGGACTGTGGACTTTGAGCTATATGCCCAGTATCTATGGAAACGACATACCAATTGGAAAACCAGGCCCCCGGAAGGAAGAGCCTCAGGTCTCTCCATGTCTGAAAGAATATCCTAATTATCCATGTAACCGAATAGAATCATACATTCTATTTTGGTTATTGGGGTATTACCACAAGCCTATTGATAACTGTCCACTGTTAACTACCTAGGCTTATGACATATGAATCAGGGGTTAATTTTGATTGTATCTTTCTTTTGCCTTTGTTGAAACTAGTTTCAGGGAACCTTATACACTTAGGGTATATACAGTTTTCACAAAGACTGGTCAGGGTCCTTGGCAAAGAGGAGACTCTGCCTTGGGCCTGCTGGTGTAATAAACTGCACTCCACTATCTGCATTGTCCTTCTGAGTGAGTTTGTTTCCTGGAACGCATGGTTACAATATATTTCATGTATTTTTCAAAGATTATTGTCATCTCTATCATGACCATTTCTAACTGTATTTATTTTCTATCCTTTTGAACCCAGCTCCTATAGAGGGAGACTTTCTTGGTGGCTCAGACGGTAAAGCATCTGTCTACAATGTGGGAGACCTGGGTTCAATCCCTCGGTCAGGAAGATCCCCTGGAGAAGGAAGTGGCAGCCCATTCCAGTACTCTTGCTTGGAAAACCCTATGGACGGAGGAGCCTGGTAGGCTGCAGTCCATGGGCTCACAGAGTCAGATACAACTGAGCAACTCCACTTCCACTTCCTACAGAGGGACAAATTATAACCCATTCAGGACTCAAAAGTGTAATTCAATTGTAGGTGTGCAGTGAAGCAAGATGAAGAGTAAACACAACAACCTTGGATGCTAAGTTAGGAAACATGTGGAAGTGTTTCTTGTTAAGCATTTACATTATCGACATTTCTAAGGCTGCCTACCAGAATCCATTCTTTCAATGCTGCTTTCTTGATGAAAAAGAACACAATATATTCTAATATACACTATGCTATTTGTGAGGAAAATGGGTTTTGACTTGTTATCAAGCACCCCTTGCTGATCTGATCTTTGGAAATTTTCTTCAAATAAATGAATATGCTTTCTATGAGATAAAACAGCAGATCTAAGCATTTTCAATGGACTTTGATTTAAAGAACTACTCATCTGCTGTCTCTTATACACATCTAAAGTCTCCCTTTGTCCACAGGATCATGTCTTTACTTCTGAACCTAACATGCCATTACCTCTACAATCTGACCCCCATTTTGTCAGTCTATATAAGTTACTCTTCTTGGTGGTAAGATTTGAGTTTCAAACTGGCTTAGATTACAAAGAGGAAAAGATTATTGTATGGCAGGATATGGAAATAAAGACAGAAGCTATGTAGCTGGACTTCCCAGGAGCCCAGGAAAAGCTCAGGGACTCAACTCGATGGGAAGAACAAGACAGGTAGCATAGTCTCTGATGGTTTTATCTATTTCATTTTTAGATTTTAAAATAATATTTCAAAGTTAAAGACACCTTGGGATCCAAGGGCAATCAAAAATAACATTGAACTCTTTCAAACACCCAGCAGCAATGTGATCCAGACATCCCACAAGAGCGGTGGCTTCACTCTGAGTGTTGTCTTCAAGGAGGCAATTGTGGTAGTTGACTAGCATATTTAGTCATTACCTCTTCTCAAACTTTTATTAATCCTAACTGAGAAAATCAAAGAATATGAGCATCTTAAAGGCTTTCAATGCATTTTGTCATGTTTTCCCCAGAAATGATTAGTTGACATTCCTCTAAGCAATCTAGAAAAATGCCCTTTTCATGTCTCTTTTGGCAAAATGATGTGCTTATTTTTAACTTTTTACTAATTTTTATATGAAAGATATATTCTTGTAATTTCAGTTTATATCCCTTTGTCTGTTACAGTTCATATTACATTCATAATAACAATTTGCATTTCTTGTTCTGTAAATTCTCTCCATTTCCGGTCCTACTCTGCAACTCCTGCCAAGAGGAGCTAAACACATCCTCAGTCTAAGGAGCAGAAAATCTCACCATTATCGCGTCTTGAGGCTGCATTTAGCTAAAATTAAAATTCACTGAGAAAAACAATGGAGGCAGGACCCCCAATTCATGAGTCCACAGACTCTCAAACAGCTGTGCTGCTTTGGAGGTTCACATGCTCCCTTTCTCAGACCTGTGGCGAGTGCCAAAGTACTTAGGCTGATCTGCTAATAACTTGCCTGCTTCTTAAGCACTGTTCACAAAAGGGCTTGTCCCTTTTATTTTTTGAGTAGTTCAAATGCACTAAAAGTACACATTTGAAAGCAGGTCACTTTAAAACAGACATAGCCTAGAGTAATTTTCCTGCCACTGGTCTCTGTGGAGAAGACAAGAAAAATGCACAAGCCAATCAGCTGCTAAGAGAAAAATGTTTGCCACTTCGATGGGTAAATACTTACCATGTTAAAGTGTATTTTGTGGTGAATCAGAATTAGAACATATCAGAAAGCAGATATTTAATGTATTTGTTGATATATAGTATTTACAAATCATTCACCAGTGGGTATGCATTTTATGTTAATCATTTTTCTAGATCCTGTGGAGTTTCTTGAGGCTTTATCTTAGTTTTGCAAAAGAAAAGTCTTTTATTTGAGAAGCAGCCTACTGGGAAGACCTTTCAGCGCTCATGGAATTTGAAAATCCAGCAGTTAATTAGCTATTTTGTCGGTCTTATCCTATTGTCCACGAAAGACCAAGTGACTCTACCTGGAGAAATAATCTTGATTATTTGAGTCTTATTAGCATGACAGGCATAAACCCACTTTAGCTGTCACTTATGGAGTCTTTTATTTGAGAAGCAGCCTACTGGGAAGACCTTTCAGCGCTCATGGAATTTGAAAATCCAGCAGTTAATTAGCTATTTTGTCGGTCTTATCCTATTGTCCACGAAAGACCAAGTGACTCTACCTGGAGAAATAATCTTGATTATTTGAGTCTTATTAGCATGACAGGCATAAACCCACTTTAGCTGTCACTTATGGCACATTCATATCTTTCATATTTGGTATTCTTTGCTAGCATGAGGTAGGTAGAGATTAGCTTCTCTGGGAAATCGGTCTATTTCATCTCAGCAAAATGTTAGGCATCTGGAGAAGAGTATAACTAGAAAATATAGACTTCATTAGTTAAATTTGGGAAAAAATATAAGATTTGCTTTTAATTTTATAATGTAGATATTTGAAGTGTAAATATTGGAAACTATATGTGTTCAAGAATCTTTGGAACACATTTATGTTTATATATGAGAAGTTAAAGGAATATTGATCTAGATAATTCAGGCCATACATATTTGAGACACACTGGCTTTTGAAACAAACATGATGGCATAGCTGGAGTTCAATTTTGGCTTCCATTCAGTCTGTACATTTCAACCAATGCAAAAAGATCAACTATTGTGAATAAATAAACAGTCCATTCTATCAAATGTTTGATGGAAGGATTAGTGATGGTAAATCTTACAGAATTGACTGCTAATT
>SJYC01069479.1:0-10632 GCA_006408675.1 Madoqua kirkii
CTGATGTTTTGGTTTTGTTTGTTTGTTTGTTTGTTTGTTTGTTTGTTTGAGAAAATCTATGAAATTTAGGCTGGAGAGGGAAGAGGATAGAGATTTAAAGTCCCTTTAAGGAGGAAGAGGAAAGAGAGAGGATTGGAGATTTCACTGTGGTGAAGCTCAGACAAGGGAGGCAGCAAGCCATGCAGGCCTAGGGCAAGAGCATTTCCAGAAGAACAGCAGTTGCAAAGTCTTTGGATCGGGAAGAAATGGAATTTGACTGAGGAAAACCAAGACCAGTATTGTCAAAAAGAGTACATTAGTGGGGAAAATAGTAGAGTAGAATGACAGAGAATGGAAGAGAGAAAGTATTCAGGGACCTTATCACTGGAACTTTTTTATTTGACAATAAATACAACTTGCACTTCTTAGGAGCATACTTCAGAGCAACTAATAGTAACAGTGTTGATAATACTAAGCAACAATAAAAACACATAACTAAAAGATTTCATATTTTTACTGTAGAAATAGAATAAAAGACATAAGAATGCAATAGTCTGCACATTTATTTATACATAGAGTTTTCACCTGAGACCAGAACATACACACACACTTGATACACCTAAAAGTGGTTTAAAGCACTTAGCAAAGTACTTTGGCCCAAGTAAACTAACTGGAAAGGCCTAGTATAATATTCAAAGTGCAAATAAATCAATCAAGCTTTCAGTAAATAAACACAATTTATTTGAACCTGAATTTATACTCAGGAAATTACCTAAAATGGAGACAATAGATTCACTACAGCTTAATAATCTGTAGTCCTTCCTCTTCAGTTCTGAGAGGGATGCTAACCCATCTCTCTTTCCAACATTTTGTGAAAGCTTAGAAGATTTAAATAACTTGAGGAGGGGGGAGAGTGGGGAGAGACAAAGAGGAAGAGAAAGGAAGAGGAAACGGAATGATTTCTCCTGGCATAAGTCTATTGCCAGGATCCCAGTTTCCTTGAATGGTGCACAGAGATTGCTAGATATGTGTGCCACAAGTGGAAAGGGATGACATTCAACTCTAGGAGGAGACTCAACTCCAGGAACCCACAGAGACAGCCAAGTGTGCTAATATTCAGGAACCAAAACTTAGAGGGTACCCCACAGGTCTGTGAAAGAGCCCTTGGAGACCGCAAGAAAAAAGGTTTCCTCAAGTATAATTACAGGTTATATAGTTGGATAGATTAGAGGAAGGATAATAACTCTATGACCTGATAATTACTGAAAATAAATGAGACAATTCTTGCACATCAGACTGTGTCAAGTAACACTGAAACTCAGTATTAGTTTGATAAAATGGGACATCACACACACAAAGAATTAGCCGTTAACTCTACTACATTTGTGTCCAAGGCAAGATAAGAAACAAAACTGAAGCCTTCACAGGGTCAATTAGGGTAAGACACGTGTAACTGGAAAACGTAAGGACAAGTTCTAAAAAGGTTTAATGACTCTGGAATACTTTTATCCACTACATTTACTATTCTTGGACAACTCCATTATACCTTAAGGGTAAGAGAAATCAATTTAGCCTAGTTCATAAACTGAACAGATTCCCTGTGTTTGATCCTTTTCAGTTACAACTATGGGTCCAGTACAAATCAAAGTGAACGTCAAGGCTCTTTTTCGTTTGGGAATTTTAACTTGCTTTTCTACTGTGTCTGACCAGATATGGCTACCTCACTGTGACTATAGGCCAGCCAAATGGGAAAGGGGATGGAATGAATCACATTCTCCTTTTGATCACTCAACAGGAGGTCCACAGGTATCTTCATTCTATCAACTATCTCTGCTTTTCCAACTGCAGTCAATGATACACAGGGCCTGCTTGATGCTGGCAAGTGTCTCTCACCAAACACAGGCATTTTAACAGCTGGATTTCTTGAGATGTCCCTGGGCTATGTAAAAACACTCTGACACAGTGTTCCTTCCACCTTGGCTCCATGCCTGGAGCGAATGCATGCTTCTTCCTCAACTGGGACAAGAAGCCACAGCTCTTTACTGATTAAATCCTGTGTCAGGCCCAACTCTCATCATAGCTTCTCCATCAACTTCTTCACAGCACACTTTCAGAGCCAGGTTATCTTAGATCAGCACAAGAGGCACTGCAGAGAGTTGAGCAGTACACGAATCCATACCATAAGAAAGACATTCAAATCTGGCTACATACTTGATACTGAGATCTTCAAGGCATGAAAACAGTTGAAAATTACATTGCAAAAACAACTCTACACATTATATGTATAGTAGAGCTTTCAAACTTACAAGTAATATGAAATACCAAAATAGGTTGTTACTTTTCCTTTCTCCACTTCTCCCAATCTCTCTCTCACACACACACATGCACACATTCTTTTTACATGTTGAGACAATTATATGAAAAACAGATAATAGATTTTTAAATAACATCTTAATATGCATATCAAACAAAACTGTACTTCATGTGTTTAAAACAAAAACACATCAATTACCCATCGGTTTCCTTATATTTGATATTATGCTCGAAACAGATTTTTCTGTCTTTAATGGGGTTTTTAACTTTGACTGAAATACTTGCTTCAGACTTACTGAAAGTAGAATTAACCTTTTGTTTTTTCATTTTCTGACCTCCTACATTTAGATTTGGGGGGTGATGATTTAGAATCAGATGTGTTCACAGTAATGGATGCTACTTTCACCAATCCTGGTTGAAGGGGTTCCAGTGATACCTGAATAACAACTTTTGTTTCATTATCTGCTTAGGCTTCTTAAACATTTGATGACATTGGGTCTTGTGCTCCACTTTCTCTTTGAAAGTTAAAAACTGTAGCCGACATTTGGAACACTGGTGAAAACTATTTTCCCAGTGTCCTCTATAATGATGTCTGTATGGTGTTGCAGTTTTAAAAATTTTCAGACAAAACGGGCAAAGCAAATTCTTAGTGTTACCATGGTATGCTCTGAAATGTGCATTCACATCTGCAAAAAATGATGATCTGTAACTGCAAACTTGGCATAAATAGGGCATTTCACCAAGCTTATGACTGTCTTTCATGTGCTGTAAGAGAACCTGATTTGTCTCAAAGGACAATTCACAAATTTTACAGACGGAGGAGGGCTCCTGAGGAGTGTGGACACTTCCAATGTGACACTGCAGCTGGAAGGGAGTAGGAAACTGGTGGTGGCAGTGCGGGCAGGTGGTGTGGTTTTTCCAACTGTCACCTCTCTGCCTCTCAAGTTCCAGATGGTGCTTCATGTGATTCATAAACTTGACAATTTTTAGAACTTTCAAGCAGCTGAGTCTTCAGTTCTGGCTGCCCAACTCCTATATGCTCTCCATAGTAGAAGTCACAAAGTAACACAATCAGATTTCCTTCTGTGGGATCAACAATCTTGTTTTGACTTGCTAAACTTGGAAAATCAGTTTTTGTCAGTCCATTTTCCCCTAAAGGTCTTACAGGCTTGCAAAGAACATTGTCCTTTGGAAAAGGTGTTGGACAAGGTTCTCCATTCTGAACATGGCTTAGTGAGGTATGGACATTGTCTGGTGTGCACTGCTGAGCAGTCACTGTATGAAAAATACCTGAAGGGGACAAAGCTACAGAATGTTCCCCTATAATGCCATCACTGAGTTTAGGCCTTTTGGGATTTGTGCTATTTGTTTCAGAAGTGGAAAGTCGCTTTGATACATAAGGACTTTTATTCATATCTCCTCCAGAAACTGCTGTTTCTACTGGATACTGCAATGAACTTGTGAAGGTGATCAAAGAAGAACATAACTCCTTTGAGAAGCTATTAGGCACTATTTGTGGTGAAATATTTTTATAATCAGCTTGAGACAAACATTCAGTAATAATAGGACTATCTGCTGATCTTGATTCAGAGTCAGAAACTGGCAAGATAGTCTTTGCTTCTGATGTAGAGTCACATGACTAACAGGCTGTAATTTGTGAGTGTTACCTTTTCTGAAGTGACCATACCTTTTTCTCCTTGAACAAGAACATGGGGTAACTCTGTTCAGTATGTTTGAAATGACTGGTTTTGAAGTTGAGGTCATCCCAACAAAGATCACATCAGCATCTTCATTTATATGTTCCTCTCCAACCAAGATCAGTTCATTGTCATCAATATCATCATCATCTACTTGTTTGGTTTCTCCCTCACTTTTGGGTAGTTCTGGCTCTTGTTCTTCAGGTAACATACATGGTGATTCCATATTTTAAATAATTTTTATTCTTAGAGGGTGCGGCCACAAGTCCCAGTGCTTCCTTTATACAAACTGCCACCTAAGTATAAACATACTACATATTAGTTGAATACCGAAAAATGTACTATTTATCTCCAAAACTCTAGGGTAGTTATAAACACACTTATCTTACAGACAAAGACACTGAGTGTCAAAGAGACTGAGTGACAGCTGAAAAACCTATGACTACAAGTCTACATGATGATAGAATCATAGCTTTGTCCCATGTTGACTTTAGTCTCTTCTATTTAAAAAAAAAAAAAAACCACTACGGATCATTATGTAAAATCACATGTAAAGGACGAGTATTTTTAATAAAGTACTATTGTACAATGTTGAGAAACATGGACTTTCAAGTCAAAGAAGATTAAGTTGGGATTCTAAGTTAACCACACACTAGCTGCATCTTTTGGGGCAAATATATAACGTTTAAATGTATTTCTGTATCTTAAAGACAAACATGCTTATTTGTTATACTTCAGGTTAACAGCTCTTTTAAAAAGACATCAGCTATTCAATGGCATCTTATTTTCTAGTAAAACTGGAAGAAAATGTATCTTAAATGCACATTACAACAGATTCACAAATGCTAATTTTATAATGTTAATAAAGAAAATAGGTATCAAATTCAAAGTATAAATATCTATACATAGTTAACAAACAGCATAATTCAATGTGAAGCACTTAACAGGGGCCTAGAAAATTGAGAATAACCTCTCTTGATAATCTCACCACAATTCCACACTGATATATCCTAAATTTCTCCCTCTAATCCTGACTAAACTTAAGTCCAACAATGTTTCATCCTTCACTCCACAGGTCTCTTCCTCACATAGTAGGCAAAGTGATGCCAGTATTTCTCTCATACCAATATCAGACAGAGACATCACACATACACACACACAACCAATATCCCTTATGAATACAAGTGAAAGAGTCCTCAACAAAATACTGGCAAACAAAATCAAACAACATATTAAAAAGACTGTATACCATGAACACATGGGATTTATGGAGGTATGCAACGTTGGTTCATTATATGAAAGTCAATCGACATTATGTCATTTGAAAACAATAAAACAAAAAAAAACACATCTTCCTGCAGAAAAAACTATTCCCTAAATCTAACACCTTTTCATAATAGGGGTTAAAAAAACACTTAATAACTAAGAACAGAGAGGACTTTCTCAATCAAAGCATGCCTGTAAAAGACCCAAAGCTAACATTATACTTAACAATGAAAAGGTGAAAGCTTTCCCTCTAAGACTGGGAACAGCACAAGGAAGTCTATTCCACACTTTGGCTCAACATTATACTGGCAGTTCTATAACCAGAACAATCAGGTAAGAAAAGGGAATTGTTGCTGTTGTTTGAAAAACAAACAAACAAACAAACAAAAATACAGCCTTCAGAATGGAAAGGAAAAAGTCAAAGTATATTGGAAATTACATACTTTTGTATATAGAAAATCTTGAAGAAACTACGAGTATTAGAATTAACATAAAGCTTGCAGAATACAAGATACATATTATAAAAGTCAATCACATTTCTATACAGTAGCAACAAATATTCTGAAAATTAAGTTAAGGAAATACTTGAATCTACACTAACATTAAAAATAATACTTAGGAAGTCAGAAAGAAAAAAAAAACAAATATCATATGGTATCACTTACATGTGGACTCTAAAATATGACTCAAATGAACTTATCTATGAAACAGAAACAGACTCACAGACATAGAGGGAAGACTATGTGATTACCAAGAGGGGAAGTGTGGGACAGGCATAGACTGGGAGCTGGTGATTAGCAGATTCAAACTATAAAATATAGAATAGAGAAACAAGATTGTACTGTATAGCACAAGAGACTATATTCATTATTTATGACAAACAATACTGGAAAAGGATAGGAAAAAATTGTGCGGCATGTGTGTGTGTATACATATGAAATAAAGGAAAGGTAAAGGGAAGGAAAGGAAAGGACAACTGTTGGCAAGCACGTACAGAAACTGGGTCCTTGTGTTTTATGAATAGATTTTAAAATGGTGCAACTGCTACAGAAAACAGTTTAAAGGCTCCTCGAAAAATTAAAAAATAGAAGTAAGACACGATTCAGCAATTGTACTTCAGGATATAAATTAATTAACATGGGGTCTTGAGATATCTGCACAGCCATCCTCACAGCAGCACTAATTACAACAACTAAGAGGTGGGATTATCTAAATGTCCATTGACTGTAATATATACATACATGAAACATTATGTAGCCATTTAAGGAAATTCTGTCACATGCTACAACATGCATGATCATTTCAGACATCAAGCCAAATAAGCCACTCATAAAAAAAAGACAAATACTGTTAAGTTTCTACTTGTATGAAATAACTAATATAGTCAAGCAATAGAAGGAAACAAAAAGAATGATGGAATTCATGGTCTAGGTATACAGGGAAGAAAAGATTAGTTGTTGTTTAATGGGACAGGTGATAGGTATAGAGTTTTAATTTTGCAAGATGAAAAGGTGTAGAGATCTGTTTCATAACAATGTGATAAGGAATTCCCTGGTAGTTCAGAGGTAAGTACTCCATGGTTTCCTATCAGGGACCTGGGTATCAGACGAGATCCCGGAAACTGTCATTCAAGCTGCATAGGACAGCTAAAACAATGACAACAACAACAAAACAACACTGTGACTATGTGTGTGTGTATGTGTTAGTCACTCAGTTGTGCCTAATGTTGCATCCCCATGGACTATAACTCACCAGGCTCCTTTGTCAATGGCATTCTCCAGGCAAGAATACTGGAGCGGGTTGCCATTTCTTTCTCCAGGAGGCTGATGAAAGTGTGTGAAATCGTAGAATGCAAAACTGCTTAAAATGGTCAAAATTTAAGTTAAATGTTTACTACAACAATTAAATAATTTCAATAGACATTTCCAACTCTTTGCAACCCCACAGACTGTAACCTATCAGGCTCCTCTGTCCATGGGATTTTCCAGGCAAGAGTGCTGGAGTGGACTGATATTTCCTTCTCGAGGGGATCTTCCCGACACAGGAATCAAACCCTGGTCTCCTGCAGACACTTGCAGGCAGACACTTTACCTTTTTAGCTACCAGGGAAGCCCCTAACAAAATGTAAATCAGTCTCACTGAGATACTACTTCACACCCAGTAGGTTGGCTATAATCAAAAAGAGGACTATTAGCAAGTGCTGCAGAGGAGGTGGGGAAAAGGAATTTTCAGATATTCTTGATGTAATTGCTGTAAAATGGTACAACCACTTTGGAAAACTTGTTTGTCAGTACCTCAAAAATTAAATATAGAGTAGCCATATGATCCAGCAATTTCACTCTTTTGTATATAACCATAAAAACTGAAAATGTCAGTCCATGATGTTCACAGCAACACTACTCACAATAGCCACAAAGAGTACACCATCAAAGTATTATCCATTAATTGACAAATGGACAAATACACTGTGGTATATGCTCAAAATGGACTAAATGGAAGCCATTTACTATATACCATATTAAGCCATAAAAATAAAACAAAAACATTCATTGCTCCTTAGCCGTGAAATGGATGAATCTTGAAAATACACAAACTAAGGGACTTCCCTGGAGATTCAGTGTTTAAGACTCTCCACATGTTCCATCCCTGGGCTGGGAACTAAGATACCACATGCCACATAGCTAAAGAAATAAATATTTAAAAAGAAAATATGACATCTGAATAAAACCAGACACAAAGGTCACACATTGTATGTGGGGAACTGTAGGTAGGAGAGAAGCAGGAAAAAGAAGCGCTCTGTAATCCAAGTGAAACATTTGTTTCAGGGAGGAGAAAATGAACTACTATGGTAAAGGCTGCCAATAAATTAAATAAACTAACAACTACAAACAGACCACTGAGTTACACATTAGAAATTCACTGGTGGCCTTGACAAGAGTGGCTTTAAAGGAAAATGAGAGTACTTGAGATAACAATGTCTACGAACAATTCTGCAGAAGTCCATAATAATCAAGTATGAAATAAAAGCAGCAGAAGCAGGATGTGTCACCAAAAGATAGATTTTTAACCAGAGGTGACTTTATCGTCAGTCTGTTTGCTGATGGGAACCATCCAGAGAAACAGAAAACGTAATCCAGGACAGAGAGGAGACTTGCTAGAATATCATTGAATAAACAAGAATTGAGTAGATCAAGAATTGAGCAGATCAAACCAGAGAGCACACAAAATAGAGAAGGCAATGGAAACCCACACCAGTACTCTTGCCTGGAAAATCCTATGGACAGAGGAGCCTGGTAGGCTGCAGCCCATGGGGTTTCGAAGACTCAGACACGATTGAGCGACTTCAATTTCACTTTTCACTCTCATGCTTTGGAGAAGGAAATGGCATTCCACTCCAGTGTTCTTGCCTGGAGAATCCCAGGAATGGGGAAGCCTGGTGGGCTGCTGTCTATGGGACTGCGCAAAGTTGGACACGACTGAAGTGACTTAGCAATCTGTCACAGGGTTTACCTGTGAGACTAAGTGAAGATGTGTAACATCTGAAAAAAAGACTGTACTTTATCCTGGGTGCAAGTTCTTTCCTGAATCCCTCATTCTGGGAAATGACAGCAGCCTCCACAAGAGCAGCCCCTTGGAGATGCCCACAGAAGGAGGAACTGAGGCTTCATGAGTACAGCCAAGTGAAAAAGTTTAGATTCAACAAGCCAAGTCTTCAGAGGTTGCCAAACCAGATAAAAGCTTGACTTCAACCTCAGGAAAGACCCTGAGGTGAAACTACCCAACTGGATTCTAAGCCAAGAGATAAAAAGTATAAGTTCTTTTAAACTATTCAGTTTTTAGATAACATGTAAAACACACACACTTCAAGTTATTATATCATTCATATCATACTTACACATAGAAGGGTTCTCCTATAAATATAGAAAAAGTTTAAAAAATAAGAAACAAACAAAACAAACCAAAGCACCTAAAAACAGGAGTTACCTGGCAGTCCAGTGGTTTGGTTAGGACTCAGTCATCTCACTGCCAAAATCCTGAGATCGATCCTTCATTGGGGAACTAATATTATATGAAGCCATATGTTGTGACAAAAACAAAACATGCTGTAAAGTTCAAAGCTGTACCAGCAATAGATAACTATACAACACAGCTGTAGGCACAAGTTGCTGGGCATAGAGCTACCTTTGATCTCATTTACTGGCATGAAATCAACTCAAATGGTCCCCCTCCCCCTTCCAGTGGAGTTCACTTACTTAATGAAATAAAGCCATTAAGGGTACAGAGATGTGCAAGTAAACCCATGTAACCATGTTAAATAACAACACATTTTCTCTGAATGAACCACTTTATTCATTTATTCACTTGGCCATGCTGCTTGGCTTGTGGGGTCCCAGTTCCCTGACCAGAGACTGAATCCAGACCATTGCAATGAAAGCCCAGAATCATAATCTCCAGTCCACCAGGGAACGCCCAGACCTGCATTGCTTTGCTTCTGTAGCTAAAACCTTAGGATATGTGCATTGTGCCATTTTAGCCTCACCAAGTGGTAGGAGTCAGCTCTACACAGCTTAAAATCCATGGTACTCTTACTTTTTTTTCTTTTCAAGAAGGCAGGAGAAAGCAAGTCACCCTGCCTGTTTTTAAGGTTGCAACTCAGAAAGCTACAAATCTGAAACCATGACTCCCCTGAAGTCACCACCCGCAATCAGGGTCAGCTAACACCCAATCACGAAAAATCTCAACAGAAACCTGTCAGCCCACAAAAGAAAGTAGAAAAACGGCAAGAAAGACACAACTTTGTCCCTTATTGTAAAGATGTCTGTCACCTTACCTCAGGGACACACTGAAAACCTGAGCGCTTCAGACCTCCCAGGCAGGAAAAGGTCACATCCTGGGGGTGAGCAGAGGGAAAGGTCAGGGTGAGTCACCTGTTCCAGGAATATTCTATCCCCAAGGCCCTACCGGGTCCTACCCTAAGTCCCTTATTGTAAAGATGTCTGTCACCTTACCTCAGGGACACACTGAAAACCTGAGCGCTTCAGACCTCCCAGGCAGGAAAAGGTCACATCCTGGGGGTGAGCAGAGGGAAAGGTCAGGGTGAGTCACCTGTTCCAGGAATATTCTATCCCCAAGGCCCTACCGGGTCCTACCCTACGGATCTTGACCAGGTGTGTCATACTCAACCAGACCAAGTGATTGAACGCCTCTTCCCTAAGCTTCATCCTCCCACCTCCCTTCTCTCAGCAACATACAAATACCTCATCTGCCAACTTCCTGAACCAAAGGCCTGAATCTAGGGGCCCCAGAGAAAGGGAAGCACTGGAATCCGAGGAGAGCAGAGGAAACAGGAAAAGCACCACAGCAGTGATGACCGCAC
>SJYC01069480.1:0-29179 GCA_006408675.1 Madoqua kirkii
CGTTGGCGGCAGTGTCAGAAATGCCAGCCGCTCACTTGCCTAGGCAGTTGCTGATTAAGCCTGAGGAGGCGAGCCTTAGGGGCAAGCTTGAGGGGACTACGCCTCCTCAGGCCTAGGGCGTTGCCTCAGCTCCCCCTACAGGCATGCAGGCTGCCACCGATGATTGGCTACAAGGTGTCAGTGCCTACAGTGATTGGCCACGAGGCCGGGTTAGGTGCATGTGCAAGCAATGGAAACCCTGGAAACACACGCTGAGGGCGTGGTCAGGCTGAATCTGAACCTGAGGGGTCTTGGGTCAAGATTGCTGAGCTTACCGAACAGGAAAAAAGAAAAAACTGATTGCACAGTCGCCAGTGCACACGGCTGAGAATGGCCTCCGAGTCTACCAGGGGAGTCCAGTGATGGTGTCCAGCACTCACAGCTCTCAGTGGTAACCTCCCTTAAGCAATTTCTTTGCTTAAGGAACTTGACCATACACGTGGATCTTGAGGCCCCTCCTCTTGGAATTACATTTCAATCAATGCAGGGCAGCCTGCCCCTGTTTTTGCCCAGTCTATGTCATTGGAAGAGACACTGATGCTGGGAGGGATTGGGGGCAGGAGGAGAAGGGGACGACCGAGGATGAGATGGCTGGGTGGATGACATCACCGACTAGATGGACGTGAGTCTGAGTGAACTCCGAGAGATGATAATGAACAGTGAGGCCTGGGGTGCTACGATTCATGGGGTCGCAGAGAGTCGGACACTACTGAGCAACAGAACTGACTGATTGAACTGATAGTGAGCTGAGAATGAGCTTTACTTCTTCTTCTTTTTCTTTTTTTAATTTTAGAGCTTTGCACTTATAATGGCTGAGGAAAACCAAAAGTAATTTTATTTTCTGACGTGAAAATTGTGTGAAATTCAATTTTCGGAGTACTTAAAGTTGGAATAGGGACTTGCCAGTTTCTTTGGTTATTATCTATGGCTGAAAACTTGATCAATTGCCAATGATCATATTTGCAAAGCCTAAAATATTTCTTTTTCGCCCTTTACAGAGTCTTTTTTAAATGCCCTGTTCTGCTGAAAGTCTCCTATTAGTCATACGGGATAGTAAAGTTTTGGTTTTGTTACAATATTTTCTTATCTATTATATTCATTTTTCATTCTTTACTAATTTCATTCCTTCTTATCACTATAAGTTTGTTCTGTTGCTTATGTTTACAACGTTTTGAGATAATTATTTGTAACTCTCATTTCTCTTATATCTAATGCTATACATTTGCCTTAATTTGTTGTTGTTGTTCAGTTCCTCAGTCATATTTTACTCTTTGCAAGCCCATGGACTACATGCAGCACACCAGGCTTCCCTGTCCTTCACTATCTCCTGGAATATGCTCAAACTCATATCTATTGAGTTGGTGATATTATCCAGCATCTCATCTTTTGCTGTTCACTTCTTCTCCTGCCCTCAGTCTTTCCCATTCTTTTTCGCCCTTTACAGAGTCTTTTTTAAATGCCCTGTTCTGCTGAAAGTCTCCTATTAGTCATACGGGATAGTAAAGTTTTGGTTTTGTTACAATATTTTCTTATCTATTATATTCATTTTTCATTCTTTACTAATTTCATTCCTTCTTATCACTATAAGTTTGTTCTGTTGCTTATGTTTACAACGTTTTGAGATAATTATTTGTAACTCTCATTTCTCTTATATCTAATGCTATACATTTGCCTTAATTTGTTGTTGTTGTTCAGTTCCTCAGTCATATTTTACTCTTTGCAAGCCCATGGACTACATGCAGCACACCAGGCTTCCCTGTCCTTCACTATCTCCTGGAATATGCTCAAACTCATATCTATTGAGTTGGTGATATTATCCAGCATCTCATCTTTTGCTGTTCACTTCTTCTCCTGCCCTCAGTCTTTCCCAGCATCAAGGTTTTTCCAGTAACTTGGCTTTTCACATCAGGTGGCCAAACTATTGGATTGTCAGATTCAGTATCAGTCTTTCCAGTGAATATTCAAGAATTGATTTTCCTTAGGATTGACTGGTTGGATCTTGCTGTCCAAGGGACTCTCAAGAGTCTTCTCCAACACCACAGATCAAAAGCATCAATTCTTCGGCACTTCACCTTGTTTATGGTCCAGCTGTCACACTCATACATGACTGCTGGAAAAACCATAGTTGTGACTAGATGGACTTTGCCAGCAAAGAAATGTCTCTGCTTTTTAATATGCTATAAAGATGTGTATAAGAGACAGCTTCTCCAACACCACAGATCAAAAGCATCAATTCTTCGGCACTTCACCTTGTTTATGGTCCAGCTGTCACACTCATACATGACTGCTGGAAAAACCATAGTTGTGACTAGATGGACTTTGCCAGCAAAGAAATGTCTCTGCTTTTTAATATGCTATCTAGGTTTGTCATAGCTTTTCTTCCAAGGGACACATATCTTTTAAGCTCATGGCTGCATTCACCATCCACAATCCTTTTGGACCCCAAGAAAATAAAATCTGTTACTGTTTCCATTGTTTATCTGTACAAATTTAACTGTGTCCCACAATTTTGCTAAAAATAATGTTCATTATCATTCACTTCCAAGTATATCCTAATAGTTTCTTCTAAAGATAAGATTATATATTATATGGGCTTCCCTGGTCACTCAACTGGTAATTCACTTTCCAGCCAATGCAGGAGACACAAGAGGACTGGGTTCGATCCTGGGTCAGGAAGATCCCTTGGAGAAGATAACAGCAATCTGCTCCAGTAGTCTTGCATGAAAATTCCATGGAGATATATATTCTGTATTAATATAGTTATTTATATTTTCCAAGTGAATGGCATTTTAAAAGATATTTCTTTGTCAATTTCTCATTATTGCATTATAGTCAGATCACACAGTCTAAATATTATTGAGCTGTTGTATTTGAAGATTTCCATTCAATTAAATATACCATAATTTAGATTTCCATCTCAGTGAAGTCAAAATGAAGTGGGTGTTATGTAGAGAAAATACTTTGAGTGTCTAAAATGTATATATGTGAAATGATTTCCTTTATGCCTCACAATTATTCCAGCATCTTTCAGTAGGGTAGCTTTAACTAAGTTCCAGGTTTTGCTCAAATTTTGCCAGTTTTTCCACAAATGATCTTTTCCAGTTTCATTTTACCCATGTAGGATACTGAACTGCATGAGGACATATAGCAAAAAGCTACAGATACCTCCCTTAGCTTACTCTGGTCTATTGCAGTTTCTTAAGCTTCCCTTATTTTTCATGACTTTTGACAATTTTCAGGAGTCCTTCAGGGACAGGTATTTTGCAGAATGACTCTCTATATTGGTTTGGTATGTTTCTCTTGATTGCCCTGAGGTTTATATAATTTTAGAACTATACCTCCAAGGCAAAATATCTTTCTTATCACTTCCCATCAAGGATTCATACTATCAATATGACTTACCACTAGTTCCTCAGCTATAAAGTTGTCTCCTTCCTGCTGACATATGCTGTTCTTGGAAACAAGTCACTAAACCCAGCCTACATTTAGGGAGGGGCATGGAATCTCATCTTAAGGAATGTATCTAAGAGATACACAAATTACTGAGTATACACGTTAATTGAAACTCATTTATAAGGAAGATCGGGTTCTTCTAGCCATATCTTTTAATTTTAAATTATTTAAAGTAAAGATTTAATTGGTTTCCCACTTGATGCTAGTGGTAAAGAAGCTGCCTGTCCGTTCAGGAGACACAAAAGACGTGGATTCAACCCCTGGGTCAGGAAGATCCCCTGGAAAGGGAAATGGCAACCCACTTAAGCATTATTACCTGGAAAATCCCATGGACAGAGGAGCCTGGTACGCTACACTGATGGAGTCACAAAGAGTTGGACAAACTGAAACGGCTGAACACATGCAAAGATTTCATACCTCAGTCACACTAGCTACATTTTAACATTTGCAAAGTGGCATGTTAGAGAAGGACATAGAAAACCTTTTCATTGAGAATTCCTTAGTGATCTGGTTGTTAGGGATTTGTGCTTCCATTGCAGGGGGCAGAGAGTCAATCCCTGTTTGAAGATCTAAGATCCCTTAATCCTCACAGCAAGGCCAAAAAAAAAAAAAAAAAAATCCTAACAGATGAATACTCCATCTGAAAATTCAGATAAAGGATATAAACAGGACACCTCACAGAAAGGAAACATGAGCATTTATATATGTGAAAAGCTGATCGTCCTTATTAGGGAATACACGTAACAATTATTTAAATATTTTCTATTGCCACTGAAATGTTTGTGAATAGCACTGACTTAGAGTGCAGGTGGCTGTGGGCCGGTGCACTGAGTGCAGCTGAGAGGAGCTACCCTATGTCCGAGATCAGTGGCGGCGGCCGAAAGTAGCTACCTTGCAACTGAGGTCAGTGGCGGCTGGGAGGAGCTACCCTGCGTCCGAGGTCAGGGGTGACTGGGAGGACACACCCCGTGTAAGAGGTCAGGGGCAGCCTGGAGAAGCCACCTCATGCCGGAGGCCAGGGGTGGTGACCCTGAGGAGCCACCCTGAGCCCAAGGGCAGGGGAGGCAGCTGGGAGCAATCACCCATACCCAAGGCCAGGGCTGGCAGCCAGGAGGAGCAATCTGAGGAGCAGTGGCTGCACAGGCGCAGGAGGGCCTAGAGGAGCTTTCTCATGTTGAAGATCAGGAAGAGTGGCAGTAAGGAGATACCCCATGTCCAAGGTAAGAGGCAGTGGCTGTGTTTTGCTGGAACAGCCATGAAGAGATGCCCCACACCCAAGGTAAGAAGAACCCAAGTAAGACTGTAGGTGTTGCAAGACTGTATCAGAGGGCAGATGCACTGAAACCATACTCACAGAAAACTAGTCAATATAATCACACTAGGAACACAGACTTGTCTAACTCAATGAAACCAAGCTGTGCCTGTGGGACACCTAAGATGAGCGGGTCCTGGTGGAGAGGTCCTTAAGAATGTGGTCCACTGGAGAAGGAAATGGCAAGCCACTTCAGTATTCATGCCTTGAGAATCCCATGAACAGAATGAAAACTCAAAATGATAGGATACCAAAAAAAGAACTCCTCAGGTCGTTGAGTGACCAATATGCTACCAAAGGTCAGTGGAGAAATAACTTCAAAAAGAATGAAGGGGTGGAGCCAAAGAAAAAACAATACCCAGTTGTGCATGTGACTGGTGATAGAAGCAAGATCCGATGCTGTAAAGAGCAGTATTGCATAGGAACATAGAATGTCATGTCCATGAATCAAGGCAAATTGGAAGTGGTCAAACAAGAGATGGCAAGGGTGAACATCAACTTTCTAGGAAGCAGCAAACTAAAATGGACTGGAATGGGTGAATTTAACACAGATGACCATTATATCTACTACTGCAGGCAGGAATCCCTCAGAAGAAATGGAGTAGCCATCATGGTCAACAAAAGAGTCCAAAATAAAGTACTTGGATTCAATCTCCAAAACAATGTTCAATAATGATCTCAAGTGCTGTAACCAGACATACCAAAAATTACTGTTCTTATTAAACCAATATATGTTCACCTTAAATTTACAGAATATATGTCCATTACATCTCAATGAAGCAAGGAAAAAAATAAAAAGAGACCATTATAAAGAGCTCGTTTTATACTCTTTTAACAAGCTTGATGGTCAGTGCTGTGCCTAGTTGCTCAGCTGTCCGACTTTTTACCATCCCATGGACTGTTGCCAGCCAGGCTCCTCTATCCATTAAATTCTTCAGGGAAAAATGCTGGAGCGGGTTGCCATGTCTTTCTCTAGTGTTGGTGACTATCAGAACTCAAGCCTAGGGACTTTCCTGGTTGTCCAGTGGTTGAGAATCTGCCTTCCATTGCAGGGAATGTGGGTTTAATACATGGTGGATAAGATCCCACATGCCACAGGGCAGTGGAATGGACAAAGGATCCTGCATGTCACAACTAAGATCCAAAGCAGCCAAATAAGTGAATAAAGCTAAATATTTTTTAAAGCTCTATGCTCTTCACATTCTTCTGGATATATTTGGAAGCATGATATTAACCATTTTATTTATTTATGGACACCATGAGACTTCCTGAAGGAGCTTAGTTTCCTGACCAGGGACTGAACCCAGGTCACCAGGCTGATTGCATTGAGCACTAACTACTGGTTTTCCAGGGAATTCCTAGTTTGATTTACTTAAAGAGTTTATTTTTACAGTGTGCCAAAAGGTACATTCTTTGCAGTGTTTATACTTACAATGAAAACATTTTGGATACCAATTTTATTTTATTTATTTATTTAATTTAATACTTTATTCTATTTTACAGTACTGTATTGGTTTTACCATATGTTGACATGAATCAGCCACAGGTGTACATGATCTCCCCATGCTGAAGCCCCCTCCCACCTCCCTAATGACCTAGCCGAACACTGTCTTCGGTAGACTGAGAGCAAGCTGAAAGAGGAAAGGCTGTCAGTCCTACTTTGAATTTGTCCATGCTTCAAGTTTCTTCTTTGCCTCTGCATTTGTTTTGTTTTGTGTTGTTTTGTTTTCCCAAATCAAGTGCTTGACACACCTTCCTCTGCCTTCCCGCATCACCTTTTTTTCCCTCTGCTGTCCCACACTGACCTCGGGGACCTATGTCATCCTGGCTCATGGCCGCAGATATGGATTCTACCACCAGAAATGACTCCTGATTCTTTCCTCTTTCCCTACATTGTTCACTTCCCTGTGTCTGACTCTATTCATCCCTGGTTCTCACCTTGCCTTGGATTTATCACGGCACAGAGTGATAATTGCCGGGAAGACCCAACACCCAGGTACCCTAGGGTGGTGCTCGGATGTCAAGAGCCCTCGGCAGGACTGGGCTGGGCATGGAGACAGCCTCTGCAGTGCCCCTTTCCCTCACTGCCTCCTCAGCATTTTCGAAAGCAAATACAAAGGGGTCCTTGGTTGTTATATCCTGAGCCTGAAGGATTAGCTCTCTAACCAGTTTTTAGAAGAGTAAATATAGTGAAATGCATAAACTTTCCCTCCATGGAAAGACAAGACAAAAGTGAAATGGACTGTCTTTTTTTGCTACTGTCACTCAAAGGCATGACGCCTTTGCTTGGACTTTAGAGCAAGGTCCTTCTGTCTCTTTGATGCAATCAGCAGGTGAGCAGCCCACTCACAGGCCAATTCATCTGAAGGCAAGAAACTACCTTCCCGTAGCCATGGGTATTCATGAGGATGCAGACCAGATCAAGGGCTTCACAGGTGGCTCAGAGGCAAAGAATCCGCCTGCCAATGCAAGAGATGCTGATTCGATCCCTGGGTCAGGAAGATACCCTGGAGAAGAGAACGGCAACCCACTCCAGTACTCTTGCCTGGAAAACCCCATGCACAGAGAAGCCTTGCAGGCTACAGTCCGTGGGGGTCACAAGAGAGTCGGACATGACTTAGCCACTGAGCACGCACACAGAGTGCAGACCAATTACCCCATCGACTTGACATGAAAGGACTACTGAGATAAAACCAAAATAATCCTTAGGACAAAGGGCCATTGAGGGAGATTTCTCTTTCCTCTTCTCAGCATTGTCAGCAGTTTGTTTTTAGCTGTAAGGTACATCGTGGTCAGTCACAATAGTGCTGCTACTGCTAAGTTGCCTCAGTCGTGTCCAGCTCCATGTGACCTCATAGACGGCAGCCCACCAGGCTCCCCCGTCCCTGGGATTCTCCAGGCAAGAACACTGGAGTAGGTTGCCATTTCCTTCTCCAATGCATAAAAGTGAAAAGTGAAAGTGAAGTCGCTCAGTCGGGTCTGACTCTTAGCGACCCCATGGACTGCAGCCCACCAGGCTCCTCCGTCCGTGGGAGTTTCCAAGCAAGAGTACTGGAGTGGGGTGCCATTACCTTCTCTGAGTCATAATACTAGACTGTCAAAATACATTGAATGGAGGATAAATTGATGGGAGGATGAATAAGCATCTCAGTGAAAGATGTAAACCTCTGTAGATCTGCACTTGTTCACCCTGGGAACGCCTCATGGTACCTTATATATGTATCAGCATCTTTAAAGACTTAAGGAATGCCCCTGCAGATTCACCTAGTTCCATGAGCCTGACTGGCCACTGCATCAGCTGTCTGGAGCACACTTCCAAGGATAGAGGCCAGAAAGTTCTAGTGCACTATGGGGCCAACTATGTGGCCAGGGAACTCCACCCAGTCTTAGCTGATTAGGCCAAGTAGGCAGTAGTTAACTGTGTTAAAGGTAAAGGAGAAGATTCTAAGAAAGATACTGTTAATATAAATGCCCCAGGGCAGAGTGTTTTCATAAATTCATCTGGCTACAAAATGCATATTAGCTCCATATTTAAAACATCTTAAATTTTCAGAGTGACTTGTCTTTATTATAAAAAATGCAAAAAGTACAGATGAATGGAAGTAAACCCCCCACCTGTGTGACACCCTATTCTTAGCTGTGTGACATGGCTACCTGGTGTATTGAATGGGCTAGACTAAGTGGGGTAAAATCAGAAAAGTAGTTTTCTTCTTCCTCTAACGCAAACACTTCAGAGTCATTCTCCAGATTTCTGCACAACCCCTGGACAATATATTGGGCAGACCCTGTCACTTTTACAAATATATATAGGTGTTAAAAACAGTGTGTTTGTGTGTATTTTAAAATATTTTTAAAAGGTCAATCTGGATCTCCCTAGTGGTCCAGTGGTTATGAATCCACCTGCCAATGCAGGGGACATGGGTTCTATCCCTGGTCCAGGAAGATCTCACATGTTGCGAGGCAACTAAGCCCCTGCACGACAACTACTGAAGGGGGGAAGCAGAGTAGGGCTCCTGCCCCACAGCAAGAGAAGCTGCTGCGATGAGAAACCTGGGCACCCAGAAGCACTGCAGCTAGAGTGTAGCCCTACGCTATACTGGATGTCAATCGGATGATTTCGATGTCAATATGATCCAAATCAAAAGTTCCTTCTCACATCTGGTTTAAAATCTCTCTCCTTCCTGGGGCGTGGGCCTGATCGTGGTTCAGAAAACTGCAGGTAGAAGCAGGAGTGTGCGCGCTGGCTTTCCCTCGTGTAAGAGAGCTTCTCACTCCTGGATTCCGGCCCTGAACCCTGCAGTCCCCGCCCCTCCCGGAGGAGGCGGCGGAGGCGGAGGCGGATCCGAGGTAAAGGACAGGAGTTGCTCAAAGCGTGGTATGTAATCAGAAATCTAAACCCTCCGGTGGTGGATACCTACTGCTGGCTTTTTCTTACATGAAGTACTTTTGTGGGTTTTTTCAGAGACTTCTGCTCAATCAGGGACTCTGCTCTCTGTTCTCTGAACTGCTCCTGCGGTGGGAGATGCTCTCTCGCAGCCTCGCCTCTCACGAATCTCCCTCAAGAGCAGTCTTATGATTCCTCTCCTTTCTCAGAAGATTACTGCTGGAATTAGCTTGCCCCAGCAGGCAGAGCTCTGGGGCAAGATCTGTTCAAGATGGCACTAGCCCGACTGACTTCCAGATGGCCTAGCTCATGTGAAGTTTTAGCATCTTTGCCCCACCAAGCCCTGGAAAAATGGCTGCTCCCTTTGTAGCCCGCTGTCATTGCTCGGCCATTACAGGTCATTCTACGCAATCTCTGGCTTTTACCCTTCTCCAGGCGGGAGGCAGACACCTCATTCTGTGCTCCTGAGTTCCAGGGAACACAGATTAAGTTCACCCAAGAGCTCTCTGACCACGTTCTGTTGTAAGAGCAGTGTGAAGGGGTCCCTCTGACTTTTTGCAGATTGACAAGCAATGAAATGAGGGAGATGCTTTTTCTCCCTTTGAGAGTTTCCTCAGTGTGTATGCCCAGCAGTGGGATTGCTGGGTCATAATGCAGCTCTATTTGCAATTCTTTAAGGAATCTCCACACTGTTTTCCATAATGGCTGTACTAGTTTGCATTCCCACCAACAGTGTAAGAGGGTTCCCTTTTCTCCACATCCTCTCCAGCATTTACTCTTGTAGATTTTTGGATCGCAGCCATTCTGACTGGTGTGAAGTGGTACCTCATTGTGGTCTTGATTTGCATTTCTCTGATAATGAGTGATGTTGAGCATCTCTTCATGTGTTTGTTAGCCATTCGTATGTCTTCTTTGGAGAAATGCCTGTTTAGATCTTTGGCCCATTTTTTAATTGGATAGTTTATTTTTCTGGAGCTGAGGTGCATAAGTTGCTTGTATCAATTTTAAAATGTTTGCAAAACTTAGGGAAAAGGAACTTTTGACTACCTATTTGTGCTTCTAGGCTTCCCTGATGGCTCAGCGAGTAAAAAATCTGCCTGTAGTACAGGAAACCAGGGTTCAATCCCTGAGTCAGGAAGATCTTCTGATGAAGGGACTGGCTATCCACTCCAGTTATGCTTGCTTGGAGAATTACATGAACAGAGGAGCCTTGTGAGCTACTATCCATGGGTTTGCAAAGAGTCAAACATAACTGGCTGACTAACACTTTCACTTTCATGTGCTTCTAAAGATTGCTCAAATCTCAGAATCACCTGGGACATTATTAAACAGAGAACCCGAGGCTACATATCACACCCAAGAAATTCAAATTGCCCCAGGAGGGGGCCTAGGAAAGTTCAATGTTTGCCTCACTTGATTCTGAAGTGAAGTGAATACCAGGGTGTAGAATCATCCAATATTTTGGGAAAGATTGATCTCTGGTGGCTCAGCAGTAAAGAATCCACCTGTTAATGCAGGAGATCTGGGTTTGGTCTCTGGTTCGGAAAGATCTCCTGGAGGAAGAAATGACAGCCACTCCAGTATTCTTGCCTGAGAAATCCCATGGACAGAGGAGCCTGGCAGGCTACAGTCTATGGGGTCACAAAAGACTCAGACACAACTTAACAACTAAACCACAACAATGAAAGTGAGAGTTGCTGAGTTGTGTTCAACTCTTTGTGATCGCATGGACTATATACAGTCCATGGAATCCTCCAGGCTTGAATACTGGTGTGGGTAGCCTTTCCTGTTTCCAGGAGATCTTCCCAACACAGGGATCAAACCCAGGTCTTCCACATTGCAGGCAGATTCTTTACCAGCTGAGGCACATGGGAGCTCAAGCAATAATAACATGCTTAAAATACCCAAGAATCTACTCATTCAGGAGACCCTAAGGATTGAGGGTCAGTAATTCACTATTATTATTTTTCTTCATGTGACACTCTGAGCACCTGCCTTGGGAGGAGCAGGTAATTCACAATTCAATAAACCAATCAGATGTTGTAACTTGAGCTGGAAGCTTCATCTTCCCTACCACCCTTCAGAGACTCTAGAACCTCCACACCCTCTTTTGGGGTTTCTGGATGCCCTTCATATTTAAGGAGGTTAGGGTATAAGCAAAGTTCCGAGATCTGGATCCAAACTTCTCAGTTTGTGCCACACTTTTATATCTCCTGGGCTGTGCTTCTCAACCCTCAGTGAATCTAAGGAACTGCCTATGTTTCCTATGCAAAAACAGATTCTCATCCAACAATTGTGGGTGGGGCCTGAGAGTCTGAGTTTCTAATATGCTCCAGTTTGTTGTCCAGGCTGCTTAAGTTGTCCGTATTTAACAGTGTCAGACTTTTTTTTTTTTTTTTTTGGGTGGCGGCGGGAGGCTCCAAAATCACTGCAGAGGGTGATGGCAGCCATGAAATTAAAAGATGTTTACTCCTTGGAAATAAAGTTATGACTAACCTACATAGTATATTCAAAAGCAGAGACATTACTTTGTCAACTAAGGTCCATCTAGTCAAGGCTACGGTTTTTCCTGTGGTCATGTATGGTTCTGAGAATTGGACTGTGAAGAAGGCTGAGTGCCAAAGAATTGATGCTTTTAAAGTGTGGTGTTGGAGAAGACTCTTGAGAGTCCCTTGGACTGCAAGGAGATCCAACCAGTCCATTCTGAAGGAGATCAGCCCTGGGATTTCTTTGGAAGGAATGATGCTAAAGCTGAAAGTCCACTGCTTTGGTCACCTCATGGGAAGAACTGACTCACTGAAAAAGACTCTGATGATGAGAGGGATGAGGAGTGAGGGGCAACAGAGATGAGATGGCTGGATGATATCACTGACTCGATGGACACGAGTCTGAGTGAACTCCGGGACTTGGTGATGGACAGGGAGGCCTGGCGTGCTGCGATTCATGGGATCGCAAGGAGTTGGACACGGCTGAGTGACTGAACTGAACTGAACTAGATAGCTCTTGAAAACTACTGATGTTCCAGTTGATTCTGCCAATTTTACTCCATACCCACAGAATCAGTATTTCCAATAATGGGACCAAGGAGTCAATGTTATTAAAGGTCTCATATTTTAAAGAGCAGGTAGGGTGCAAATGTGTAGCTAAGCAAATCACCCTACCATCAGTCCTGTTTTGGGTTTCATTGTGTTCTGAAAATTCCATATGTTGAGGGGACTTTTCCAAAGTCCAGTGGCTAAAACTCTTCACTCCCAGTGCAGGGGGCTGGGCTTCTTTCCATGGTTAGGGGACTAGATCCCACGTGCTGCCAGGAAGACTGAGACTCCACATACCACAACTAACACCTGTGCCACCAAATACATTAATTCATTAAAAAATTATCTGTTGAATTCCTAATTCCCAACACTTTAGAATGTAACCATATTTGTACATTATGCCTTTAATGAGTCAATTAAGTTAAAATGAGGTCACTAGAGTGGGCCCTAGTCCAATCTGATGGTTCTCTGCATAAAAAGAGAGAGAGAAATTCCCTGGAATCCCAGTGGTTAGGGCTCAGATATTTCACTGCCAAGAGCCCAAGTTCAATCCCTGGTCTGGAAACTAAGCTCCAGAAGAAAAGCAGCAGAGCCAGGAAAAAAAAAAAAAAAAAAAAGACAAAATGAGGACACATAAGACATCAAGGGTGCATGGACATAAAGGGACAGGAGGACATGAGAAATAAGGTGTCTGCTCATCAAGGAAAGATTTCTGTAGACACCACACTGTCAACATATTAATCCTGGACTTCTAGCCTCTAGAAATGGGAGAAAACAATATCCTGTTGTTTAAGTCTTGTGTGTTTCTGGTACCACATTAGTACATTAATGTGTTCTTTAGATCAGGAATCCCTAGAGAGGGCTCACCTCAAGGGCAGTAGGGGGCATGCAGGTATGACACAGCTCCCAAACATCAACACAGCTGACTCCCAAAGATCAACAAATGCCCACTCACCCAGATTTTCCAGGGCACAGCCTTCCTCTGCAGACCCATCCTTGCAGACCACAGCTGCTAAAGATCCCCACTCAACTTTCTTTCTGGCCCCAACTTTTTTTTACTTTTCTCCTAGACTGTGAGGGACAGAACCTTGAGAACAGAGAGTCCTGTGCTCAAAACCATCCTGGATGTGAAGTGGAGTATGTGTTTTATCGGGAAAAAGAAAAGGAAGAAAATCAACAGCTGTCTAGCAGAACTGATTACCAGGTGTACAGAAAAGCCTTCCCGTGTTAGGTTAGGAAGGAGCAGAGGACATGATTTCACCCTCTTTTTCAGGGAAGGTTTCTGGGAAGGAGGACAGCATGCTTTCGGTAGATGGGTTGAGGGCAGATGAATTTATTGGAAGGCATTTGGATCTGTAGCCAGGAAAGGAATATGAGTGGGGAGGGGGTATGCCGTTTTTCAGTTCTCTCTACCTTCAGAAGTTTCTATGAAATGGGCCATGGTAATAGGGCCCCAGAGGTCAGGGAGAGAGGAATGTTTGGTGACTTCATCAAAGCCTGGCTCTTAGAAGCCTGCCTTTTGGCAGCCAACGTCAGATTTCTGGGCCATCTGCCAGGCTCAAGAAATAACTTACTGGAAACACTCTGGTAGTCCTGGAGTAGTTAGGACTCTGCACTTTCACTGCTGAGGGCTTGGATTCTATCCTTAGTTGGGGAACTAAGATCATGAAAGCTGTGTTGGCTAGCCAACAAAAGAAACATAAAGAGAAAGACATGATCTTTCCTTCTATGGAGAACCCCAAAGCCAACTCCAGTCCAGGTCAATTGCTGTGGTCAAGGAGGAAGCTCCCTGGGGCTTGTGGCCATGGAGTGGCATGTGGTCAGCCTGAGTGTCCACCAACAAGGCTGGGCATCTCACACCAATTAAGAACCTGGTACCCAGGAGGAGATCAGGCCCTCGGGACACAGGCTGGTGTCTGCTGACCTACAGATCAGGGCTGTGTGAGAAGTGGACTCTACAAGGTGTCCAAAAGGGACACCTTTCAAGAGAACACTAATCTAGATGGCCAGCCTCTATCCACTTCCTCTATCTCTAGGGGAGAGCTTGGCTCTTCCATTTTTCTCACAAACCTATTCTTCTACTCTTCTTGGAATAGCTTTACCTCAAGAGATAGTTATTTTCCATTTGCTCAGTTGTATCTGCAACTCTGGGGACCACAGCATGCCAGACCTCCCTGTCCCTCACCATTTCCTGAAGCTTGCCCCCAAGTGCATGCCCATTACTTTGGTTTTGCCATCTGGACATCTCAGTCTCTGTCACCCTCTTCTTCTTCTGCACTCAATTTTGCCCAGCATCAGGGACTTTTCCAGTGAGTCAGCTGCTCACATCACATGACCAATATAGTGGACCTTCAGCTTCAGCATCAATCCTTCTAACATGTATTCAGGGTTGATCTCCCTTAAGATTGACTGCTTTGGTCTCCTTGCTGTCCAGAGGAATTTCAGGAGACTTCACCAGCACCACAACTCAAAGGCAACAATTCTTTGGTGCTTTCCCTTCTTTGTGGTCCACTCTCACAACCTTACATGACTACTTGGAAGACCATAGCCTTGACTGTACAAACCTGTGTCAGCAGAGTAACGTCTCTGCTTTTCAACACACTGTCTAGATTTGTCATAGCTTTCCTGTCACAAAGCAACTGTTTTTTGATTTTATGATTGCAATCACCATTGCAGTGATTGTACAGCCCAAGAAGAGGAAATCTGTTAGTACTTCCACCTTTTCCCCTTCCATTTTCCATGAAGTAATAGGGCTAGATGCCACTATCTTAGTGTTTTTAGTACGTAGTTTTAAGCCTTCTCTTTCACTCTCCTCCTTCATCCTCACCTAATCAATGCAGAGTGTCTGGCTTCCTGCTGCTTCTGCTCTCAGTTCTAATTCTCTGAGTAAGAAATCATAAAAGGATGGTTTTGCAGCTTAAATGCAAGGGTGGGACATAGAGGGACCAAAATATAAGGGACCATGGCACACTGAAAAAATCAATCAATGATGACTTGCACTGCCTCCTTACCCACAGGATTAAAGATTAAGTGAACCTGTTAGTCAGTTCTGTCTGACTCTTTGTGACTCTATGCACTGTAACTGAACAGGCTCCTCTATGGAATTCTCCAAGAAAGAATATTGGAGTGGTCACTCCCTTCTCCAAGGGATCTTCCTGATTCAGGGACTAAGTTTGTGTCTCCTGCATTGCCGGTTGGATTTCTTACCATCTGAGCCACCAGGAAAGCTCAAATCAAGGTGATACTAATTTCCAGGACATTCCTAGATCAAAACTTTGTGGTCCATGCTCCTTTGGTAAAAATTGTGGTATGTTTGGAGCCCTCCCCTCTGAAGGGGTGCTGTTATTTTGTTTAGTTGCTAAATCGTCGCTGACTATTAGAGAACTTGGTCTCAGCAAAGAGCTCTAGTGGGCAAACAGGATTAGTTAAAAGCGTTAGTGCACCCAGGCTGGCAGAGAATGAGGATTTTGAAGAAATTTTATCTTTACCATATGGTTTAAGGTAAAAACATAAGAATTAAGGTTTTTGTTTGTTTGTTTGTTTGTTTGTTTTATTAAGTTACAGATGAATGACACCAAGGAGAAAAAAGCCAACTTACACGCAACACTGAAATACTGAACACAGAAGTGACATTTTTTGACAATTGGGAATAAATTACCATTAGCCTTTGAATAAATAATTGTGTATGAAAGTTTTAATTGATGTAAAAACAAAACAAAACCTGTGGGATATTAATAGTATAAAAGCACATTTAGGCAATGGATTCAGGTATGTTAGGTTGTCTCTTAGAAACTGGAGGCTTCCCTGACTGCTCAGATGGTAAAGAATCTGCCTGCAATGGAGGAGACCCACGTTCAATCCCTGGGTTGGGAAGATTTCCTGGAAAAGAGAATGGCTGCTCACTGCAGTATTCTCACCTGTAGAATTCCATGGGCAGAGAAGCTTGGCAGGCTACATGCCATGGAGTCCCAAAGAGTCAGATCTGGCTGAACAGTGGGAAAGTGGGCACAGGTTGGTGGGTCCCAGAGGCTCCAATTGGTCTACAGATGAATATCCTCCAGGACTCCAGGCCTGATTTTGCAGAGTGAATGCATCTTGGCACTACCCAGGGTCCAAGATGGAGGCTTTGCATCTGCAGAAACCACTGGGGAAGATACTCCAGTCCAGGGCCTAGGTGAGGTTAGCAGTGAGGGTCCCTTGGAAGAAGGTTCCCTCCAGTGGTGTTTACTCCTGGACACTTAGTTTATTCTAGGCCCCGAGGACACCCTTTGTATATAATGACAGACTGAATAGCCTCAGAAATCAGTGAGGAGGTCAACATCCTGGAAATGAGAACTACAGGGAGTGGGTAAATGGTGCCCTGAACACTTGTAGCTGATTCTTGCCTATCAGAGAGCATTTAGGCCCTACTCACACGCAGGCCCTTTTATTTAACCACTAACAGGAGAGTCATGTGTTTAAAGGGGAGAGTCATCATCACAGGTCACAGAGGACATCAAATGACTAACACTTAAATACTCTTTATTTATTTGGAACAGTCCAACACAGGTAATGGCTCCATCAACCTCCCAGGCCCAAAACTACCCCTGCAAAATTCATATTCACAAAATTCATTTCTATCTTTGTAAGAACACATCTCTCCAAAATCTCACCAACCCCTCCCCCATGGCCTACTCTAAATCACCTTTGTTTTCCCTAAATGCACGGAACAATTGTCTGAAATTGTGGTTTGTGTTTCTTCGAGATGCACTGAGTTCTGGGTGGCACCAGTGCTGGGGACAAAACCTGAAACTTGTGAGCTGGGCTAGGCAGGCATATAGCAGGGGCACAGGATGGGCTCAGTGTCATAGAAGATCTGGTCACCGCAGTGTGGACAGGGGTTGGTGCTGAACCAGACCATGCTGGGTCGCCCAGACTTGCATAGCAGCTGCTTGAGCCAGGTGGCTGCTGAACCAGGAGGCTTAGGTGCAGGGTGCCCTGCACATCTTCATAGCTCTCTAGGGGTGCAGGGTACAGCACATGGCTCAGGTTGCTCAGCCCCACAGTGTGATGCAGCAGGCTGTCCAGCATGGCCATGGAGATGGGGTTGCTGCAGAAGCTGAAGGTGGTGACCTGGGAGCAGCAGCTCAGGGAGGGCAGGAGGGCACTGAACTGGGAGACCATGAGGCTGCACTCACCCAGGTCCAGATCCTGCAGGGTCGCCGAGGTCCTATCAACCCGGACCTGTAGGGGCTCCAAACTGAGGCTGGTCAGGTTGACGCCACGAAGGCCCAGGTCTTCAGTAGGCTTACCCTCAGGCACTGTGACAGGTACGTCAGGTCTCACTCCTAAATCAGGCAGTTGGTAATCAACAGGGTCTCTAGAGGGGTCTTCAGGAACCTGGGGAGAGACAGGGCAGTCAGTCCCAGGGGCAGAGATGGCAGATGGAGGGATGTGGGGAGGAGAGGCCTGGTTCACCAGAACACAGGGCATTACACTGGCTTGGAGCTGGCCTCTCACCTTCTTGATGGGAAGGCAGGGGGTCTTCTGGGGGGAAGGTCATGCTCAGGTATGTATGGTCTCCCCTTGCACAAAATGATGAAATATTGTCAATGTGGAAAACAATCAGTAAACAAATGCTATTTGCCTATATAAGCTAACTAGTATTTGGTTAGCAAGAATTAAGATTTTTTACCGGACACAACTAGTTGAATTCAATGACAGGATTGTTATAGTGTGCATGGGCTGGTGGGTCTCAGCAATTACAGACAATCCTAGGGTGAATATCCCCCATATATTCGGGGGCTACAAACCATCTATCATCATCTACAATTATTTCTTCTTTTTCCTTTCTTTCTACTAGTTTCTCATTGAACATATCTATTCCTAATGTTTGGAGTTTGCAGCTGCCAAAAAGGGAATCAATGCAACTCATTCATACAGACCAGGCTGCATCCTTCCAGCTTTTGTCACTGTGTTCAAGGCAAGTGATAACCTGTTACTGAGGATTTTCTATGTATTCAGAAGTCTTAGAGGAAAATAATAATTGTAATTTGGACTTAGATTGGAGCCACTTTAACAATGATACTCATTTGACTTATCTTCTCTGGACTGCTTAGCAGCCACTATTTTCCCCTCCTAGTACTTTCTTGTTATCTTGAGAATCACCTACTTCCCTCAGCTCACTTGGAGCCTAAAACAGATAAGGATAGAAGTGGCAGGTTGGGGGGTGGGGTGGGGGGTATGGTGAGAGACAGAGCTTCAGACTTCAAACCTCAAGCCTGATGAACCAATGTCCTCCTTGCTTTGTTATCTGTCATCACCTCAGCTAAGACATCACTCTTGGAAAGAATTCCCAAGGGCATCACACCTAAACCCACTATGCAGATTCCCAGCAAGAAGTCCTCTTTGACAGCATCTAACCTAGGTCATGCCTCTGACCTAACCAGGGAGGTGACCTGACAACATGCCCGGAAACAGAACGGTGGCATTGTGAGGACTTCTGAGTGGCCTAGGCATCCTGACAATGTCCCCAGTGGGAACAGAGTAGACGTCCTGATGGTAATGACATGAGACGGGCCTGTTAAGGTCTGTGGAGCTGGCGCCATGCCTTACCTGAGCACCTGGTGCAGGTTGCCATCAAGGAAGGAGAGTTCAGGTAGAGCTCCTGCGAGTGGGGCAGGGTCAGGAAGTAGGCCGTGAGCTTGGTGACGCAGTGCTTCTTCTGAGTGGGGGTGGTTGGTGGCAACATGTGGATGTGCCAGAGCAGCAACTGGCGGAGGTTGCTCTTCCGGCCCAGGTGCGGCATGACCCTGCCAGCATGGCCAGCTTCCAGGTGCAGTTCACCTCCAGGTCCTGGAGGGAGTCCAGCTGCAACACCTTCAGGATCCTCCTACTGCTCTGCACGGGCATGGGGAGTACCCTCAGCTTCTGGCAGTGCAAGTGCAGCAGGCTCTTCTTTTCTGGCCTTCATCAGGTAGCTGAGGGTCTGGTCCAGGGTTTCCTCACTGAGGCACAGGTCGACCAGCACCTGTATAGGTGCCCACGTTGGCTTCAGCCCTGCCTATTCCTCCACCCTGTGCCTCTTCTGCATGTGCTGGCTTGGTTCAGGCTTCAGCAGCAAGCAAATGCTGCCCGTGATGCAGGACCACATGGTCCAGAAGTCCTGGTTGGCTTTCTGGTACAAGTTCAGCACCTGCAGCTTCAACTGCTTTCAGGGCCACAGGGAACATGCTGAGCTGTGCAGAGGCTGATAGGCACCAGGACCCCGCAAGGGCTCTACACTCCATACACCACAGCTCCTCCGGCTTCAGGACCCTCTTTGGTCCCCACTTTAAGGGACACTTTGGGGTGGGGTACAGGCCTTTTGTCCCCTCTGCCCCTCAACCAGTCCTGTGCACCTGAACACCTATTCCCAGGTGAGCTCTCATCCTCCTGCCCTGGCTGCATCTTGCTCACACCCCTAGGCCCCATCAGTCTGCCTGGTCGACCTTACCTGGGTTGGACCTCCTGAGCAAGCAGGACATTGAGGCCATTGAGTGGAGCCTGGAAGGGCTCCAGATGAGGATGGTGGTCCTTCATCAGGGCCCCTAGGGGAAAGGCTAGGCCTCCATTATCCCATTCAGGGCTTGGGTGTACCTGCCAGCAAAGGCCACCACAAAAAGCGGTGGGAAGAGCTCTATGGGCAGCTCCTCCAGGGCTGCAATAGCCAAGGCCTCATTCCTCAGCACACTTTGGTCATCCAGCTCCAGGAATCAGGGTGTGGCTTGGATGCCCATCCTGAAGTACCTACTCTGGATCGAGTCCTAGGGGGATGTCAGAGAACAAAAGAGGGTAGGTTCTTCTCTGGCCAAGGATCCGGGGAAACTCTGCTGTCCCTCCACCCTAAGGGAAACCAAGGCAGGGTCAGAGACATCCTCTGGCCACAAATTTATAGCTTTGGCCCCACTAGTATCAGGACAAACTTCTCTCCAGGCAGCAACTTTCTCCAGACAAGGTGACCTCTTTCCACATCCAGTATCTACAGGCTGATGCATTTAATCCCAGCCCTGCTGGCCCATAGATACCTAGGAGTCTTACGCTGAACACACTCTCTTCAGAGAAAGCTTCTGGTTATTACTCAAGGGCTGAAAACAGGAATGAGTTTAGCCCGAAACAGGCTGTCTCTAAACTCCAACCAATAACTCATGCAATGGGTGCTGTTATGTCACTTAATAAAAAGATGTACCTTTCACTGTGTGTCTCTTCTACAAGTGTTATTACTGTTCACTTCAATGGAGCAAAGCACTCACATTCAGAACAAAGCCACCACTATTTAAAATATTCTACAGATTTTTTTTTAATCCCATGGAATTAAAAAGGACAAACAGGTTTTTTTTTTTTTTTAGCTTTTAAAACAAAAAGAAACCCCCCAAATCCTTTAAGCTAGTAAAGTCACAAAACCATAAAATGATATGAGCTATAAACACGGGTTACAAACTAAAATGTAAAATGTCACTCCAAAATTCCTAATTAGATATCTTTCATT
Organism: Madoqua kirkii; assembly: GCA_006408675.1. Lineage (NCBI taxonomy): Eukaryota > Metazoa > Chordata > Mammalia > Artiodactyla > Bovidae > Madoqua > Madoqua kirkii. Next base: position 20,730 of record SJYC01069480.1, read on the forward strand.
AAATCAATTCTAGGAAGTTCCCTGGCAGTTCAGTGAGGAGGACTCTGTGCTTTCACTGCAGCTGTATGAGTACTATTCCCATTAGGGAACTACAACTCTAAATGCTGTTTGGTGTGACCCCATCCCCTCACTCTCACCTCACCCTACCCCATCCACACTGCGTCCCCCCTGCCAAATTCTATTTGTTTAAGAAATATTGTAAATAGTCTGTAGAAGTGGCAAAAATCAGATAAGAAACCAACCTGTCTGGATAAAGGTAAAATTTCATGAAGAAGCAAAACAAAGTGTGCAATTGCCAACATGATGGAAAGGCAAAGAAAATTCTTAACAGGACCGTGGCCTGCATGGCCTGTCCCATGAAGTCCCCAGCAGGTACAGCTGTCCAGAGCCTGAGGCTCCAGCATGGAGTAGTGTGCTCATGCCTGAGTCCCTCTTCTCCTTCCAGGATGCACTTTTCAAATTCTGGCTGAAATTTCTATTTCAGTGCAATCTTACTACTAGATCTCCATCCAGCTAAGGCTGAGTGATTTTTTTTTGTTTTGTTTTGTTTTTACTTTTTCACTACATACAACTGATGGGATCTTAAGTCATTTCACAAAAGCAAAATATAAAAGAAGAAAACAGTCTGAAGGTACATTCATTGGAGGAGTTTGGATCACACGAAAATCACCCAAATGTTCACATTCACATAGCTTTGTGAGGATGGTGGAGTCACCTTAGAAGAAGAAGAAACAAAGTAAGATTCCTGAGTATCACACTGTCATTTATCATTATGTCAGACAGCAAAACATGTGCCTGTTCATGGGGGAACAGAGATGTGATGGAGAGATTGTGAGTCCCCAGATTTTGAGGGTCCAAGCTTCCCTGGAACTGATCAGGTCAAAATGAAACCTAGGAGCTGGCTAGGAGAACAGAGGGACCAGACATTTGTAATGAAACCAAGGAAAGTACCCAAGACAAGTGTGTTTTGTTTGGAGGAATTCAAAGACTTTACTTAGGCTAAGCTTGAGAAATTCCCAGCAGAGAGAGTGGCTAAAAAGAGACCAGGTGGCTCCCTGAAACCCAGGGCAAGGCAAGTTCCATGCTTCCTCCCTCCCTGGAGGCAAAGGAAATTTCCTCCCTGAAGCTAGGAGATTAAAATTAGGAATGTGGGTTAGGAGAAGATGGAACTGTTTTGGCTGGCCAAACCTGGGGCACGCCTTGTTCTGCCTGAAAGCCACTGAGGGTTTAGGGTCATGGGCTTTCCTGAAGGGAAATAAACGTGGGCCCAGGACACAAATATGTGTCAGCAAATGGCTGTAGCCAGAGGCTCAGGTGTCCCCATACACATCCCGGCCTGGGCTCTGTCCCATGACCTGCACCTTCACAGTGACCTTCAAAAGCTCCTTCCCAAGTGTAGCTGGGTAACCTGATGTCCCCTCAGTGCCAGTTAACAAGGAATGCAAAGCACCTTCGAAACCCCAACTCCCTCACTCCTCCTTCTCCCCTAAAGTTTTTACTTATGGGAGCTCAACTTTAAGCCCACAAATACAACTCAGATTGTTCTTTGCTCTGCATTAATCACAGGTAGCAACACGGACTTTCTCCCTGGGGAGGTGCAGAACCTGCATCAAAGGGTCTGGGGTGAAGCCCCTGCTGGGCTGGCTGACATGCCTGTTTTGCTGTGGTCTGAGAACAGAGAAGGATGGAACCTCTCCACTCTCCGCATTGTGATGCCGCAACAATTTTCCATATGAAGGGCGAGAAGGTGGCCTTCCCTGAAGGATATTGTACAACTTGGTAACTTCCCAGAGATGACATTTGTCAAATTCCTACCATCTCCATCAGCAGCCAGAGATGTAAGTGTCCCTTAAATAAAGTTAAAACACTAAAATAGGGTTAAGCTGGAATGTGCCTTGTGGACATTTGACTTCTGGCAATCACTTTGACCAATCAGCTGCGGAGCTTAAGATTCGCAACAAAGATAATCATCAAGACCCTGATTAAGGAGCAGCCATGATGTACCTCAAATAACTTGCAGAGAACAGCTGAAGTTCACCCTTGTTTTCCTTTCCAGGCTGGTGAGCCTGAGACGGCCAAGGCAGGGCATGCTTGTCATGCTCCATGAAGGAAGAACTGGAAGACCCACTTAGACAAAGATGGATGGATGGACGGATCTGCCCCACTGAACAGCAGGAAGAGCTAGCCGACTTCACAGGGACATAGGGAAACAGGAAACAGCAGAGGTCTAAGCTTGGACTGTTTTCCATGGGAACATCCAGGAGACCTAACGACGCAGGAGGGACCACTGTCTTCAACTGATCTAAAAACGGGAAGTATCAGCCAAAGAGTATTTCCAGGCGAGGCAGGTGACAGGCCTCTGTCTACCTCCAGCTCCACAAGTCTGTTTGTGCAGAGGACTCACTGGACACAGAAGCACTCGGGTTTCATCTGCATGAAGATGTGTTTTTCCTGCCCAGTGTCAGATTGGCCCAGGACGACCCCCAGGACTGAAGCATGAGTCGTCATGGGGGACATTTCTATGTGGTTTTGTGCTGCACAGGCTGGTGCAGCTTCTGAGCTCGCTAAAGGATGGGAAGAGCTCATTCCTTCTCTAGTTGCAGGTTTCTTTCTGAGACTGCAAAGCATCTGCTCCCCAGGGGCTTCCTTGAGGCCTTTGGAATGCATCTGTGCACAAAGAGACACTAGAAATACTGGATGATGACCCTTCCTGGCTTTTGGAGGAAGACTGCAGCCTGGCTGGTCCTCAGCAGCCTTAGAGTGACAAGGAGTACTGGGGACCCAGCCTCAAGCATTCAAGATCCCACTTGGAGTTCCAGTATGTCTGTCCTGCCACCAGTCTGGAGTCAGATCTCTTCTTAACCAGGAATAGTCTGCCCTCACTATGAGCCTGCTCTGCCTCTTCCTGTGCTTGGGATGGCAGATTCAATGACATCTGGATCTGAACAAAAGAGGCTCCCTCTTCTTCCCCAGTGAAGACTTGCCAGATGTCCAGGTTACCCTAATTCTAGCCAGTTACTGCTGACGGTGGTGTTTCTCGAGGCAAAGCAGCAGTAAGGTGGAGTGAGCAGGTGGTAGGAGGTTGAGGGTCCACTCCAGGCAGGTAGGACTCCAGGACTTGGCAGGAGGTAGCCCAGAACAAGGAGGAGGAAGGAAATGATGACACAACTGGTCTGCTGGCCTGGTCTCCTGGCTCTCAGAGATGCATCTCATTTGCTGGAGTGGTGTTTGGATCACTGAGGGCACTACAGCTTGCACTTGGGGGCTGGGAGTGTCCCCAGGTGGTAGGGACAGAATAATAGAATAGAATAATCAAACAGTTAGCTTGATACTCCATTAGAGAACTGTAGATAGAGAAGAAACTATAGGGTTTGGGGAGACCACAATAAGATGAATGACACTCAAGAAAGCAACGGGAAAATTCTGAAACCTGTAGGCTTGATTGATTCATAAGGCAAAACAAGTTGGTCAGCATCAAAGCCAGCTTGGCTTGCTTAAGTCAAGCTAACTTGCTTAGCAACAAAACCATGCAACAGATGCATGAGACATGGCCCAAAACAATAAAACAGTGGTGGCATAAGACTTACATCCTGCCTAGTGAGCTTCATGAGTTAATAACCCCCAAAGCATGCTCTTCAGCCGCTAAGACATGTTTTTTCCAGAATATGCCCCCAAACAATAAAACAATAGCAGAAAACAAGACCTACAACCTACAACCTGCCCAGTAGTCAGGTTAATGACTACTCAAAACAGGCTCTATGAATACAAAACACAATCACTTATGGAAAGGTGACATTTCAAAATGAAATACCTGCATTGAACTGAGACCTGAACATATTTTTCCCAAATAATATGGCAGGGAAGTCTAGTGTGCTGCAGTCCATGGAGTTGCAAATAATCAGATAAGATTGAGCAACTGGACTGAACTGACCTATGATAGTCCTAGCCTGACCATATAGAGCAGAACAAGCAAACTTCCCTGCCCAACCTGAGGGGAGGTGGGGCACTGATGATGGAACTGTGCTGTCTACTCAAGAAAAAGAAGACCTTTTTACTTCCTCCCCTCATCCTCTGATTGTGAAATTGTAACTGAGTACTTAGGGAAACACAATGCTTGTGAATCTTCCAAGTAGCCTACTCTAGTAAATAACTTATTTTCTAGCACTTTACTTCTCACCTAATTTCTTTCTAGATTAAGTGGTAGTCAGTCAGTCATGTCTGGCTTTTTGTGACCCCATGGATTGTAGCCCAACAGGCTCCTCTGTCCATGGGATTCTCTAGGCAAAAATACTGGAGTGGGTTGCCATTTCTGACTCCAAAGGGCCTTCCAACTGTACATAAAGGAGACTTCATGTTAACAGAGGACACCCCTGGTTAACCTGTTACAGAAAACTGTCTCTTGAAGCTTTAAATTATATATCAATTCTATCCCTCTGCTTGGCGAATTGCTTATTTATTCAGGTTTTAAAGTGAATGACCTGGAGCTATTTGTTTCATCATGAGACATAAAGGACTGCAGTGCCAGAGCTCTTTGGTGACATGGAAACAACACCTAATGGTTTCACAGTGTCCCACTCTATTTCTCTTTGCCTAGGCGCCATGCCAGTGACTGTCCCCCCTTCCTACTTCCAAGGGCACACAGAGGGAGCACTGAGACTGGACACACAGATGAGAGAGGCTCAGAGAGAAGTGGATGCCAGCAGCCGGGAGGGGATGCTTCTCATATTTACAAAGTGGCTGGGACGGGGGTTGGGGCATCATTCTCGGTGACTGGGAGGGACACCTTGTGAAACTATCATGTTCATCTTCTAGTTAGAAATATGTATAACGGAAGTGACATACAACACAAGTATAACTAACACTGTTTTGTTAGGTGACATGCAACACAAGTATAACTAATACTGTTTTATGTTAAAATAAAAGTTGATAGAGCAAACACTAAAAATTCTCATCAAAATGAAAATACTTTTTCTCTATTTAATTTTGTATCCATATGAAATGATGAATGTTCACTAGACTTACTGCACTCATCACTGCAGCGTGGATGTAAGTGGACTCGTGATGCTGAACCCCTTAAACTTACACAGGGCTATATGTCAATTCTACTAATATCTCAGTAAAACTGAAAATATTAAAAAAAATTAAAAAGTCATGATCTTCTACTTGGGTGTCTGAACAAACAAAAAGCAAGCAAGCCTTAAAAATAATGACAGGCAAATCTGATCTGTACGATGGAGCAGGGTCACCAGGGTGACCAGTCATGCTGAAATTGCAAAGCCAAACTTCATAATCTAAGGCACAATTATGATATTTTTCCACAGCCATTCCATATATATATATATTTTAAGTCAAGAACTCTGTTACACTAAATGTTGTAACTGTTTGTTGTTCAGTCACTCAGACCTGTCTGGCTCTTTAAGACTCCACAAACCTTAGTACACCAGGATCCCCTGTCCTTCACCGTCTCCTAGAGCTTGCTCAAACTCATGACTTTTGAGTCAGTGATGCCACCCATCCATTTCATCCTCTGTCATCCCCTTCTCCTCTTGTCTTCCATTTTTCCTAGTATCAGAGTCCTTTCCAAAGAGGCAGCTCTTCATATCAGATGGCCGAAATTTGGAGCTTCAGCTTCAACATCATCCCTTCCAATGAATATTCAGGGTTGACTTCTTTAGTATTCACTGGTTGTAAATGTTTAGAAAAATAAAAATAGCAAATTTTTTTTTTTTAGTACTTTTTGATCTTAAGCATTGAGAATTAAAGCGTTTCACTTCTTTCCAAAAATGTCAGCAAAAAGTCCTCTCAAATCTGCTTCCTGTCTTCTCAGCACATCACTTTCAACTGGGGGTGAGGATTTTTTTTCCTATGCATGACCTGAAAAGTTATCACCCTACTTTCCACACCTGGATCTGCTTCAAATGTCTCATTCTTTGTTCTTTCAGGCCTGATATTATTTCCAAGTTTCTTTATCTCTACTAAGTGAAGTGACATTTGCTTGCATCATTGCTTCTAAGGCATCTTCATTTCTTTTTTCACAAACAGGCTCTTTATTCAAGTTTTTATAAGGGATGAAGAATGAGAGCCTGAAGCTGGATTCTAAATCAAAATGACAATACCTTGTACTTGGCAGGACTAAAATCACCAAATGTTTCATTTTCCTCATCTCAGATTCTTCCTCAAAAATGGAAACATCATCAGCAGGGGCCTTGCCATGCTTTTTCCTTTTCATAGGCAAGGGCTGGGCAAGGGGCTCAACAGAGTGTCACAGAGGGGCCCATGAAGAGTGACATGGAATGATGCCTCTGGCCAGGTTCAGGTCTTTCTAAGCCATCCCTGGGTCAGTCTGGTAGGGCAGTGTGCCAAGAAAAGTCTCTGAGGACTGGAAAACCCTACTCTGTTTGTGGGCAGTGACAATATTAGGAACTAAGAACACAGAACAGAAGTCTGTTTTGGGAGGACACCACCCACCACGGTCTAGGGACTCAGCGGGTCTGTGGCTACTGCCAGGTCATCCAAGAGGATAAGGTAACAGTGCAATATCTGGGGAGAAATGCAGAAAGGCCTAGATTTTTCACCTTTCCTCAGCTCAACAGCTGTCCTCCAAGGGCTCAAGATTGGTCTGTCTCCCAGGAGCAAATCTCCAGTACTGCCTGGCCTCCACAGGGGCAAATAAAGAGATTCACTGACGGGGTGTCACCAGCAGAATCTGGGGAACAGCTGTGCACAGAGGCCCCTCCCACAGGTGAGGCAGGAGATATAAAAGGTGTGGGGACCCTGGTCTGGTTCCACGACTGCAGAAGCAGAGCTCTGAGTCTCTCCACAATAGCCTGGGCTCTGATCACACTTTGTCTCCACAGGAAGGCAATTGGCTGGCAGCACCAGGCTGACCCTTTCCTCATTCTGCCCTGAACTTCCCTGGATTCATGACCTTGAGCTGTCCTCTTTGCACACATTCTTCCTCTCAGGTTCCTGGCCCCAGTTGATCCTGACAGAGACATTCAAGAGTCTGCAGCTCTGGGACAGAGGGTCTACATATTCCGCTCAGGAGACAGCAGTGATATTGGGGTGTTACAGCCATGTTTGCTGGGATCAGCAGCGCCCACGTGTTAGTGAGCATCCCTATTGCATAACGTCATCTTCACCCTTGGCAACCCTCTCCATTCTCCATTCCATGTCTGGCAACACGGACTCCCTGGCCTCCTCCAGCTGCAGCTAGAGGACTCATTCTGTTGCCTGAATGCTTTCTTTCCAGGAGCACCTCACACCCAGGGGTCCCACACGTAGGGAGATCCACACTTCTTTGGGCTCACCACCTAGCCCTTGCCCAATACCACATTGGGGTCAAGTGTCTGGGGTCTGAAACCAGTCTCCCAAGCACAGGTTCTGAACCTGACCATGACTTCAAGAATGGGTCCCCAGTACACTGCAGCTGCCTCTTCTAAGATAGCAGCAGGACTAAAGCTTTCTTAGGAAAATGAGTTGTGATTCTAAAGGGTGCTCATCCTCCTCCTGCCCTGAGGGCCTCAGGCTGCAGACTCTACCGAGGTCCACAATGATCAGCACGGAGGGGGCACCAGAGGTGTGGCGAAGGGGACCAGCTTACCTGAAGATGACTTCCACACACACTGGTTCAGCTCACAATGGCCTCAGGTCCTCAAACACCTGGTTTCCCTGGTCTCCTATTCTCTTAGTCACCCTTGAGCATCCAAGCCTCAGAGCAAGAGCCAAAACTCTTCAAAAACAAGAAGACAGTAGGTTAATGTGTATTTAGGAAGCTGAAGGATAAATTGAAAACTGGAAAGCCAACCCCACCGTGTGACTGCTGTTTCCTCTTATCTCAAAATCTGAGCAGTTTCTCAATGGCTGGACTAGCAGAAAGTCAAAGTGCTGAGCTGGTGCTTGGGTCAAAGAACCCTTCCTCTGTGGACACTGACCATAATCTTTCTGGCCCATTTCTGTCCCTTTCTTGGCCCATCATGCCCTGGCACCTCCAGAGGGTCCCCATGTCCAGTGCCAAGTGGTGGCAGAACCTGGTTCACTGGATTATGGCATCCACACTGTGGCTCTGTGGCCACTTTTGAGAGTATGTGGCCCCTTTGCCTGTTTCCAGAGCATGTGGCCACAGCTGGCTCCTCACCTGCTTCAGCCTTCACTTCAGCCCCTGGTCCCAATAAGCCGTTTTGGGGTGGCAAATAGAATTGGGAGTCCGTTGAGGTGAACCAGGGACTAGCTGAAGGTCACCCTGTGGGAAAGTGGGGGACCCAATGTGCAAACCTAGGGCTTGTGCAGCCACGCCATACCACGTGGTCCCTGCTGAAGGCTAAGGCAAGAGAAGCAGTGACCCAGCAGTGTCTGGAAATCACATGGCCCAACCAATCCCAGCTCCTGTTTCCTCCCAGAGTAAATCTCACCAGATCTTGGGGTCTTGAGTGGGGTCTACCAAGAGTCCA
>SJYC01069481.1:0-12267 GCA_006408675.1 Madoqua kirkii
AGAGGCCCTTTTGTCCCAGGGGTGCTTGGGGGCCATAGGTAGCCAGGTGCACACAGAAAGCTGCACAGATAGGAAGAATAGGGGGCCTCATTCAGAATGTTGAGGGCCCTAAATGGTGGTAGGCTACCAACAGGAACACAGCATTGACCAAGAATGACTGAGAAAATGGTTCTCCAAGTCAGATGAGCCCAGACGTCCTTGTTTTCTGGTAACCTGAAGGAGTGAAGTTGCTCAGTCATGCCTGACTCTTTGCAACCCTATGGACTGTAGCCTACTAGGCTCCTCTGTCCATGGGATTCTCCAGGCAAGAATACTGGAGGGGGTTGCCATTTCCTTCCTCAAGGGATTCCTAACCCAGGGATTGGACCCAGGTCCCCCACATTGCAGGCGGATGCTTCAACCTCTGAGCCATCAGGGAAGCTTCAAATTGAAGGAATGCAGAGGTAATGGATCAGGCCAACGTGACTGGTATTGTGAAGCTGTCCAATGTGATGGGAGATTGTATAACACAGGCACATGTCACTCAGCTGTCCATGACAAGCACATCCAACCCTCATCAATGCTCTGCAGATAGGACCCTGTCATGAACAAATGCCAAGATTTTGTAACCTTTAAGGATAAGTCACAGACTTAGAAGCACATGATTGAGGAGCAAGTTAAAGAAAATAACCAGGACAAAGTTGGGTACTTATCAAAACTGAAGTTCCTGGAGAAGAAAGCTTGTACCTCTGCATATGTGCAAGTTAGCTCTCAGGGATATTAGTGTGTATATGTGCATGTGTGTGCACACATGCATGTGTGTGGACACGTGCACACAGAAGCGCCTGCCAGTATGCTTGTGATTATGAGCTAGTGAAACAGACCTAGCCAGGTGATGGAAATTGGATAGCAAAAACATGAAGGTCATAGGGAAAGGTACATAGACTCTAGCCAGCAGAGCCATGGAGCCAGGGTACCAAACCCCGTTATCTCACTGAGTGAGCAAGTTCTAACTGGAATCACAGTGCACTCAGGATGCCTGGCTGAAAGGAGAGGCAAGAAGAAAGTGCCTGGGGGTGACCAATGAGAGTGCACAGGAGCCGAGACACAGAACAGGCTGCAGTCCCAGACACAGAGCCATGGTGGGTGACACACAGCTTCTTGGACAGCCAGCTACAAGGGCCTTTCCATCCTTCTTGAGTGCCAGGCACTCTTTCCCTGACCTTGCCATGAGCAAGAGCAACCCTTGCCTTTTTTGTGAGGTTTCAGAGATGGATAGCACTTCAGCATAAGCACCTGCTACCTGCATAGTCTTCCAGTTTGAAATATCACTCTGTACTCTGCAAAACACACATACTGAGTATCATGTCTAGAGGATGGATGGCTTAGCTTGATTCTCTTGCTGCTCTTGGCCCCACAGGCTTGAGGGACTGGGCAGGCTGGGATTTATTCTCACATGGAAAACAGAATCACTTTGAAACAGCCTCAATAGGGTAAATGGGCAGACGTGCATGTCTCCAGCACCAGTGAGTTGTGAAACTTGATGATTTCTCCTTAGCGTCTCACTGGCACACATTTGAAGTTTCAGGGACTTTCCTCATGCAAGCAGAGCATCCCCTGTTTTCCATCTGTGCAAAGTGTGGCCAAGCCGCCACATGAGTAATGGCCCTTTTATCTGGGTGTCCAAGGAGCCTTGGATCACCCACCTTGGCTCTGTATCTGGGATTTCAGACTGTGCAGCATGCACGTTTGTTCAGAAAGAGAGGGAGGGTAACCCATCCCCTTCTGTGGTTCAGCAGTGACCACTCACTGTTGGCTTTCAAGTGTGAGAAAGCACTCTCCAAATGTGTGGTCTAAAATAGTCTGAACTACCATTGGTCCAAGTCACTCAGGAGGAGAAGGGCTTGTCTCTTTGACAAGGATATGAGTCTCTTATGAGCTCTCATATCCAGACAGTGGTTAATGGTAACAGCATCACTTGGGGAGAGACAGAGACACACAGACACAAGCCTCTGGAACAGACACAAGCCTCTGGTACACAAACAGAAGTATTGCCCAAACAGCGTTATGGTAGAAGCAAATAGACATAGAATGAACTCTGTACCCTAAGCTCTGGTGTCCCTGAACAGTGATCAACTGTAGCAAACTGTGGATTTTTTTCCTATTCCTCTAGCATCCAGACAGCAACAGGCTCTCAGACCATGGAAAAAAAGTATCCAGCCACTTGGCACCCCTGCATATCCTTTGGATACTAGGAAGATCTCCCAGGTATTGATGGTCCGATTGTGGAACAGGAAACCATGGATGGAATTTTCAGAGCCAGGTTAATGACAGCACCTGGGGTTGGGGCAGATGTAAAACCCACTACCTTCCTGGAGCAGAATCTGGCCATGTGGGGGTGCTGGAGCCCAGGAACCCCGGGAGATGCCCTCTGGTCTAAGGGCATGTCCATAATAATGCCACCCACTACCCTCTCGGCTATTGGTCTAATTTGGGCCAGCAGCCTGTGAGTGGCTCACAGCCTAGGGCCCCGCCTGTTGGGCTGATCTCCCAGGGCCCCTTCTCCCTGTTCTGCGCTGTCTGTCACCCTTTCTTAAGCCTCAGGTCACCCCCAACACAGCAGCCCTGCCTCCCAATCATCCTCCTCTCTCCTCATCCCCATATAGCACATGGGTCTGGCTGGCTTCTCACCCACTTCTGTCTTCACCTCAGATCCCAGTCCTGATAACTTGTTTTAAGGCAGAAAATAGAATTGCAGGTGTGTGGGGGTGAAACAGGGAATGGCTCAATGTCACCTTATGAGAAAGCTGGGTACTTAATTTGGAACTCACCATTTGTTCCGCCGTGCTTAATCACATGGCCCCACTGAACGCTGAGTCGAGATAAGCGGTGACTGAATGCTGAGGCAGGATAAGTGGTTACTCAGCACTGTCCAGAAAACACGAGGTCCAACCAATTCCAGTTCCTGCTTCCTTGCAGAGCAAATGTCTCCAGAATTGGGATCTGGAGTGAGATTCCCCCAGGGAGTCCAAAAGGGGATCTTTTTAAAAGACAAGGGGTGGAGTGGAGAGGGGGTGCACACAGAGAGGAGGCACACAGAGTGAGGGGAGGGGTGGTGCCAGTGGCCATGCCCACAGGGCTGTAGAGGGAGGAACATTAGGATGGGGTTGAGTGGGTGAGGGATGGGGTGTGGCTAGGGTAGTGGGATGGGGGTCGAGTGGGTGAAGTGGGAAAACTACCTTGTAGCCGTGTGTCCAAGGGGTGCTCGGGACACAAGTAGACAGATGTACATAGGAAGCAACAAAGATGGGGAACACAGGGGACCTCACTCAGAATATTGTGGGCCCTAAGGGGTGGTAGGCTACCAACAAGGGAACAGCATTGACCAGGAATGGCCTAGATAGTTGCACACGGAGAAAGCAGTTCTCAAAGTCAGCTGAGCTCAGAGGTCCTTGATTTCTGGACCCCTGAAGGAATGCTAAAGCAATGATCAGGCCAATGTAACTCATACGTGAAACTGCTCAAGGTGATGGGAGAATACAGCATACAGGCACATGCCACTCAGCTTTCCAGGGCAAGTGCTTTAAATTCTGACCACAGATCTGCAGGTCAGTGTCTGTCATGACCAAATGCCAACATTTTGTAACCTTTGAGGCTAAGTCACAGAGTTAGAGGTGAAACCTGACATGATTGATGACCAAGTGAAAGAAAATAACTAGGGCAAAGAAACTTGGGTGCTTACTAAAATTGATGTGCCTGGAGAAGAAAGCTTGTACAGATGTGATATTTGGACTGCAAAGAGAGCTGTGTATGGAAAAATTGATGCTTTAAAAATGTTACTTGGACTGCAAGGATGCTAAAGGAAATCAGTCCTGAATATACATTGGAAGCACTGATCCTGAAGCTGAAACTCCAATAATCTGGACCTCTGATGTGAAAAATGGACTCATTAGACAAGACGCTGATGCTGGGAATCACTGAAGTCAATAAGCGAAAATGACAACAGAGGATGAGACGGATAAATGGCATCACCACCTAGAGTGACATAAGTTTGAAGAGGTTCTGGTAGTTGGTGATGGACAGGGACTTATGATATGCTGCAGTACACGGGTCACAAAATTAAACACGACTGAGTGACTGAACTGAATTGAATTCAAATGTAGAATACCTATATTTTTACATGCAAATATAGTGATGCTTGTTTTCTTCCAGGATCTATCACATATTTTATTTTACTTTATGAAAATTTGGAAGCTGGTTTTTTATGTGAAATTTGGACTTGTCTGTTCCTCATATATGAATATAGGTGGTGGCGTTCTACCATTAAATGTGACGTTGTGAATATTTCAAATAGGACAGTCTTGGAACTGCTTTTCGAAGTTATGGAAAACTCATATAAAAATGAAATTATCTCTATTGCACAAATGAAAATCTGGGCACCCCTGTTTCTTAATGAAGAAAGGAGTTTGCTGTATTTTTAATAATATATACCAAAACAAAGGATTGACTCCATGACGTGGGGAATGGCTTGTTTTCACTGTATCAAAACCTAGGTGTTAAGTCTCCTATCATGGAATTTGGACTTCTCTATACTTCATATTTGAGTTCTGAATGGAGATTTTCTTATAAAAAATATGGAAATCTCTATATTTCATATGAAGCACTGGTTCTTCAGCTACAGAAACATCTAGTTCTCTTTTTGCTTATGTGTCTTGGACATTTGTGTGTCTACCCACTTGAGGTTGTTGCCCATGTTTGTTGCATTTTTCTAGGTGGATGTATGTTCAACCACAGCCGACAGAGATGAATGTTACAGACCGTGAGATATGGAGCAAGCAGAAGACTGCATCAGGCATCCACAGAGTGTGGGACACTAGTCCATGCATTTCTGAGGTGGTCCTGTTCAAGACAGGAATGAAGAAAAAATGGCCAGTGCCAACTCTGGACAGTGTGTTCACAAATTTGGATATACATCAACAGACATAAAGAAGCTCACGGTTTCTGCAGTGTTGATGTGTGTGTGCTTACCAGGAAAAGAATATGGAAGGCTTGAAGACTCATCCAGTGCAAACTCAGTGGTGTGGGGTGATTAAACCATAGCCTATGGACCTCTCAGTCTATGAGAAATGGGCTGGCCTGTGGAAATGGTGGATATGACTATAAATAGATCCAAGTCTTTTAAGAGGTGAAGGTCTTTCAGAAAAGGTAAGGAAAACTGGAAGGAGTAGAAAATAAAGATAAGGTATTGCACTGGTGAAGTCTTTTACATTAGAGGAAGGCTCTGGGAGAGTGCTGACTTGGGTCAGCCCATCAGGGGGAACAACTCTCTTTCTGCACGTCACAAAAAATATCATCATGTGAGACAAATGCCATGATAAGGTAGTGTCCTTCATTGTGAAGGCACAGGCATTCTAGAAGAGAGAATGTGACCTTGTCTCTGTCCATGGGCTTCCAGCCTATCTGACAGTGCAGAAAGGTGAAGAAAGTGCAGAGTTGGGATATAAGGATTTCCCCCTTTGTCAATTTGTGCCTATGAGGAAGTGAAGATGGCAAAGTAGAGGGTGTGAACTCATCTTTTCCTGTGAAGGTTGCAAAATTACTGAATGATCATTGACAGGAAATTGTTAGAACCCACACACACACACAGAAAAAGGCAAATAAAGAAAAAAAAATCATGTCCAAGGCAAAGGAAAAGTCAAAACAAGACTGTAAGAGGGTGAATTTGCATTTATAATTAATACTTACCAGCCAAGCTGAGAGTGCTCAATAAAACTTTTTTTGTGCACCTATACCCAGGGATTCCACAAAGACAAAGTTAGAACTGCTTTTGAGTGATTGAGTAAATCCTGCAGAGGCGTGGGCTAGCAATGGCCTAATAGGGAAGAGATCTGTCTGCTACATATCTTGTTCATGCAGTTTGTGATATAATCCCTCTCAGAGGAGGTAACCTTTAACCCATCAAGAAGTGTCCCAGTGCACAATCCACAAATTTCAGGATAATTATTCTAAAGAAATTCTTGTACAGGTAAGGAAGTTTTAGGACCACTACAAAATGCTCAACCTGGCGATCTGGCAAAGGAACCGAAAATGCTCAAGGAAACTGACTTTGGAGGCCAGTTGGATTTGATTATAGAACGTCCACAGGTCTGATACAGACTGTTGGACGGCACAAACAAAAACTTCTGTTCACTTGGAGCCAAAAGTAAGAGCAGTGTTCCCACAAGTGAATGAGCCAGATTTGCTTGTGAGTATCCAGGAGTCTCTGGCAGAGGCATGCAGGGTGACAGACACTGAATACAAGAGGGCTTGCTCAAGTCATTTTAAAGAAGGTCTCAATTACTTTCACTACTCATACCATTTTCCTAATGTTCATAGTGTTCTCAACGCAAGAATACTGAAGTGGTTTGAAATTCTGTAGCCAAAGCAAAAACAACACCCAGATGTAACACCTATGCCATCTGTAGGGTTTTCTTAGTTGTAAGAGAAGACCTAGATAAATCCATACTGACCATGATAACCCCTGAGTTTAACTATTCATTGCAATATAGTCACTTGACTTATATAATTGGTTCAATAATACACATGAGATTTTTTCAGAAAATTTTTCCCTCCGCTTTAGGACTTATTGATAAACTAACTGATATCAGTTTAAGTATGTTTGTATTCTTGGTTTTGATGTTTTGAAAAACAAATATCCTGAAGGCCCCAAATTATCAAATATCAAGATAGCTTTAAATCCATATTTGAATCTTAAGAAATTAAAACTACTATCTAGAAACAAAAACCTAGGGAAAAAAGTGAATAAATTTATACTGTATTTATAGTTTTGATCTTGAAATTACTCTTTAGAATTTTTAACTGTTAACCTAAAACTTGGGATTCAACATCCATATGACACATATGGGTCTGAAATTCTTCAGCCAAAACAACATAAAATGGGGCCCCAGTTCAGTGGTATGCCTGGAACTCAAAAGCAACCTGGCTCTGGAGAGAGACAGAGACTAATCTTATCTTTCCACAGATCTCTGGAAAGATAAGATTAGTTCATAATCCTAAACTACAAAACAGGCAAGAAAGCACATCTACAGTAAGAGAAAAACAGGAAACATAACAAGCAAGTGTATTAGATCTTCTGATCTTCCCATACTGCAATTATCAAACAGAGATAAAGCAATAAATATATTTAGCTTGATTAACACCTTGTTGACTATAGAGAACATGACTCTATTCGACAAGTGCCCTACAGGACTAACAGGTTATAATTTTTGCTTTAGAAAATATTTCATTGTATGAAAATAGCAAGTTGTGAGACTTCCTTATTTAGCTATGAATTAAAAGCTTCTTAACTAAGTTCTCAACTTTTATATTCTTGCACTGCATTTACATATATACTAGGTGAAATATAGTTGCACCTGGATTACTGAATTCTAAGTATCAGTGAAAATAATTTATGTAATTATTACCACAACACACAACTCAAAGTGGCTACCTTAAAGTGGTCAAACAACTCATTTTGAACTGGAAAGTCCAAGTTTAGGCATTAGAAAATATTTCATTGTATGAAAATAGCAAGTTGTGAGACTTCCTTATTTAGCTATGAATTAAAAGCTTCTTAACTAAGTTCTCAACTTTTATATTCTTGCACTGCATTTACATATATACTAGGTGAAATATAGTTGCACCTGGATTACTGAATTCTAAGTATCAGTGAAAATAATTTATGTAATTATTACCACAACACACAACTCAAAGTGGCTACCTTAAAGTGGTCAAACAACTCATTTTGAACTGGAAAGTCCAAGTTTAGGCAAACATTTAATAGTAGCGACAGTACCACTTTTAAAACTTCCTCAATTTTGAGTGATATATCTTATGGCCTCCATTTTTTAATTAAAACAGGAATACAGTCTCCCATTCAGTTGAAAAAGCCTATAATGTGAACTTCAGGGAGTGATATGTTGGAACCAGCTCTTATCAGTTACTGAGAACCATGTGTTTTCATCTATTTCCAACTCCATGTTCAGGGACATCAGCTTGATGACTTAAAAGCAGCACTGAGAGTATTTACACTCAGGACAAAGTTAAAAATTACATATAAGGCTCTTTACTTTCCCCACCCTGACCACTGGCTTTAGGAATGGTTCTATGTTTGTTGGCTGTTTTTTTTTGTTGTTGTTGTTCTGCAGCGTTGCTGTACTTTTTTTTTTTCTTTTGTTCTCTTCAGTTCAGTTCAGTTCAGTTCAGTTCAGTCCAGTCGCTCAGTCGTGTCCGACACTTTGCGACCCCATGAATCGCAGCATGCCAGGCCTCCCTGTCCATCACCAACTCCCAGAGTTCACCCAAACTCATGTCCATTGAGTTGGTGATGCCATTCAGCCATCTCATCCTTGGCCGTCCCCTTCTCCTCCTATCCTTAATGCCTCCCAGCATTAGAGTCTTTTCCAAGTCAACTCTTCACATGAGGTGGTCAAAGTACTGGAGTTTCAGCTTTAGCATCAATCCTTCCAATGAATATCCAGGACTGATCTCCTTCAGAATGGACTGGTTGGATCTCCTTGCAGTCCAAGGGATTCTCAAGAGTCTTCTCCACCACCACGGTTCAAAAGCGTCAATTCTTTGGCACTCAGCTTTCTTCACAGTCCAACTCTTACATCCATACCACTGGATAAACCATAGCCTTGACTAAACAGACCTTTGTTGGCAAAGTAATCTCTGTTTTTAAATACGCTATCTAGATTGGTCATAACTTTCCTTCCAAGGAGTAAACGTCTTTTAATTTCATGGCTGCAGTCACCATCTGCAGTGATTTGGGAGCCTAAAAAAATAAAGTCTGACACTGTTTCCACTGTTTCTCCATCTATTTCCCATGAAGTGATGGGACCAGATGCCATGATATATATTTTTTTTATGAATGTTGGCCTTTAAGCCAACTTTTTTACTCTCCTCTTTCACTTTCATCAAGAGGCTTTTTAGTTCCTCTTCACTTTCTGCCATAAGAGTGGTGTCATCTGCATAGATGTTTTCAGAGTTTTAGCTTCATTCTCATACTGTCTGTCTTCATGGTGCAAAATGGCTGCAGCTATTCTAGGCCCATGTTTCTTTTAATAAACTATCTAGAGAAGATTCAGGGGATTCTGACTGTATAATTGCCTGATACAAAAGAAGTGTTTTGAATCTTCCTAAGCATATCTTCATCATTTACAGCTTGTAATGGTAACCTTGCTCATTTGATATCTATATCATGCTGTTTATCTGCTAACAATACTTTTCTTTCCCTGATGCCTATTTTCTGTGTCCTAAAATGTCTTATACGGTATCTTTCATATCCCTAAATAAGCATAGAGAAAATCCTCAAGCAGCTATTGCTCACACAGATACCAGCTAAGGCTTGTCATGACAGTTTCTTCTTCCTGATGAAAACTTCCATCTTTACAATTGACTCTCTGAGAGTTTCTTTCTTAATTTGTTATCTACAATAAGGGGTATGATTAAGAAGAGGGTCAAAAGCCAGAGGAGAGTCTCTACCTAATGAATGTGAGCCAGTGACTTATAATTCCTAGAACAGTCATTGTATTTCCTCAAATACACTGACTGAGCATCTTTGGACAAGATAATACAGACAGATATGTCACCTTTTGGTAATATCTAGAATGAAAAGTTATTTAGCTTCCAAGATTTTTAGACAATCAATTTTTTACAACTAATAACACATTCAGCAGTTTCTTACACACCACAAAATAAAGTTCTGTCAAATTTCACAGATTCAATTATCCACAGATGGTAACTACCAAATGTTTTCTGTGTTTAACCCACATTCTTTTAACTCTTCTTGCCTTGCCCCCAAAGTTTCCCTGATATAGCTTCATGTCCACATCTGTGGGTTTTGACAATACAAAAGCACATCTCTACTATTGCACACTGGTTTTAAAAGAAATCCCAGAGCCTTGTAAGAGTACAAAAATCTGATTTTTTTTTAAAGTCTGAATTATTCTCTTCAGGCACAGCTGTATTACCATTTCTGCTCCAATTGTTCCTATTGCTTCCTTGGGTAACTAATGTATTTAGCAGTCTAAACTTGTAGGGATACACACTTGAAACAGTTTTATATTTCTCCAATGACTGCTTTCAAGCATGCTCTCCAGAATGTTAATTGCTGACCCCTAGGGCTATTTTAGTCAGATGGCACACATTTTGATTATGTTTAGAGACAAAACTTCCATCTACTTTAAAATGCCAAATTTATGACCTATTCAAAATAATCCACTTTCTCCCCCTCCCAAGCCCCAGTTCCACTTACAACCTTGGGGACTTGGAGTTATGGAGGGGTTTGTCTCCCTTTCTCGAACCTCCTTGCCATGGAATCCTTTTGGGTGTGGGATGGAGGTGTGTATAAACTGCCTCAAGAATACCTGTAATTCCTTCTTTCTCAAGGTCTTAATTATAAAAGCAAATGCTACTTCACTTAACTACTGGTTTTTGTTACATCCTTGATTGTTATGCTTGATTTTGTAGCTAAAATTCTCGAACCTCCTTGTCATGGAATCCTTTTGGGTGTGGGATGGAGGTGTGTATAAACTGCCTCAAGAATACCTGTAATTCCTTCTTTCTCAAGGTCTTAATTATAAAAGCAAATGCTACTTCACTTAACTACTGGTTTTTGTTACATCCTTGATTGTTATGCTTGATTTTGTAGCTAAACATTAGCTGTCAGTCAATGTCTTCTGAGTATCATGTATTCAAATTCTGCTTCTCTCATGTGCCACCACAGGGTCACATAACAGCACAATTCCCTGTAAAGAAAATCTAAGTCTAATTCCACCACTTATTCTCCCCTTTCACCAAGCAGGCCATCTTCTTGAATTGGGTAACCAGCAAGACAACTCAGTTAGACTACCTTCTGCAGTATCTCTATATCCACAGACAACTGAACATCATTGCTGTGATAATAAGTAAGCAGGACATTCCAATGCAAATAAGTCTATCATGTTACCATTCTTAATTATCCTTCCAAGCTTTCAGATAGGTAAAGAGCAGCTTATCAGTGCTTTGGGTAAGTAGACTTCCAGCTGTGAAATGGAATTTCAGACTTTCATTCCTCAAGCCAATTTTAATCTCTTCAAATGGCTCTTTTTGACAGTGGCCAGCTTCACCTGACTTGAAATTGTATCTGAAAAGTAAGCTCCTTTTACAGAAACCACAACTTTCCCAACTAGGCCAAAAAAACAGTTTCAAATTGGCTCCCCCAAAACCTGTCACTGCAGTGTCTTGTGTATATAGAAGATGGTGACGATGACTTGGGAGGTCAATGGAAGAAACTGTGGTTCTCTAATTCCTGATACTTAGCAGCTTCTTGGTGGCTTTCTCATAGATATGAGATAAGTAATGAATTTTCACCTTCAGTTTTGAATCCACATTATTCTATATAATTAGTTACAATTATGAATGTCCACAAATTGTAGTTTATATTTCTAGTTTCTACTTTCAACAGCGGTTATTTTTCATCTTTTCCATTCTGCTTTTTTTTCAGATTTTAAAGTAATATAAAGCTGTGTTTTGGGGTCCCTCCTATAATATCTTACACTATTAATTTGTTCTGTAATGCTCTAGGAAGGTGTCAGTTCTTCTGTAACTATTTTTCTTTTCTTGACCCAGTTGTTTTACATAATTTTATTCTCCCTTATTTCAGCATATCATCTTCTCATCTTTGCATTTTTGAAGATAATTTCAATAAAAGCTCTGTGAGAATATATATATTGAACAGAGAAAATATTTACAAGTTCAAAAATTAGGAAGTACAGAAAAAGAGAGTGAAAAGACTCCCCCTAACTATTGCTTGAAAGTCACTGAGTCTCTCTTTTTGGAGGTGACACAGGTATTTTTTATACACAAAAGGAAAGCTATATAAATATTTTCACAAAATAGCAGCAAATCATTACACTTCTTCTTCACTGTCTCATTTAATAATGTATCTTGGAGATCCTTCTTTATCAATATATGAAAAGGTTTTAAATTTCTTTCATGATTGCATTATATTCCATTATATAAAATAACAAATTGAATCAACTCCAGTTTTACAGACAGGAAAAGGATATGTGCATTTGTTATCTTATTAGACATGAATAAAGTATCCTCATTTGAGGTTACTAATACATTGCTTGCAATTCTTATGTTTTATAACATTAATAATTTAGCAATGTGATAAAAGTGCTATCAGAACATATGAATTTAATAA
The DNA here is from genome assembly GCA_006408675.1 of Madoqua kirkii. Taxonomy (NCBI): domain Eukaryota; kingdom Metazoa; phylum Chordata; class Mammalia; order Artiodactyla; family Bovidae; genus Madoqua; species Madoqua kirkii. Next base: position 12,212 of record SJYC01069481.1, read on the forward strand.
TATATGTGCACACACTTACACACAATCTCTATACATCAACAAACAGAACCCTTATT
>SJYC01069483.1:0-10359 GCA_006408675.1 Madoqua kirkii
GGCACAGGGACAAGGTGCTGGAATGCCATCAGGAATGTGAGCAGTTGTTCTCATAATCACTCTTCTGCTTATCTTGACAGGTGATGCTTATCTGCTGCTGCTGTCTCTGAAAAGAGGCACCCCTGGCTTCAAAGTGTGTAACCTCCAAGTTTATATGCCCTGTCTTCAAGTGACCGGCATAGATGGACTGGCATCTCAGTGTCCCAATTCAAAATGTGCAACAATCTCATTGGCTAATATTGGGTTGGGTGGCTGCTGCTCGTCTTTCAGAGTACAACCCAGTGGGTGACATCATATAATTCAGGCAGAACTTTGAAAAATCCTGAAGGCTCTCCTGAAATGGAGGCAGAGTACAGAAAATTATGATTTGCACTGGGTTCTAATTTGCATTTTGTTTTGGGTGTCCCTGGAGCCAAATGAAAGCCAGATTAGCTCCTCTTAGAATTCAGCATGTATTAAAAAAATATTAATCAGAGATTGTAAAATTAGTTTGTGCCCCGAACCCAGACTACAGACATCTTTTGTTTGGTCCATGTAGCAATTAAAACAATGAGAAATTTTACATAAAAAGTAAAACCGTCAAACTATCCAGAAAATATCTACTGAACTTGGCAGTCACAAGGTCATGAATGGTCCTGTCATGAAAAGTAAGTGGAACTGGCTGTTCATTATTGATTAAAGGTCCTACTCTTTGTGAAGTTACCTGTTAGTTAACCTGTAGGCTTTGTGCAGGAGGGACGCAAATCCCATTTTATTTCCAGTGGAGTAGATGACTCCAAAAGTTCGATATAGTTTTACTACTCTGTAGGACAGTAAGTAGTTTGTATCTAACTTTGCAACCTTACACTAACATTCCATTGTTAAATTGTCTAATAAATATTTAGTGGTGCAAATGCACTTTTTGACAGTTTTTACAAGGTACTGGTTCCCTCACTGGTTTATGCCATGAGTTGTATAAAAGATTTGTTAACATTCATTTTTCACTTGCATGAGAAGCAATTTCACCTTTTTGAAATTATGCTTTTAACAAAACATTTGAGCGCTGTCAAAGGGACACTCAGAGCAAAATCTTTAAAGATTTTTTTGATGTGGACCATTTTTAAAGTCTTTATTGAATCTGTTACAATACTACTTATGTTTTATGTTTTGGTTTTTTTGGCTGTGAGGCCTGGGAATCTTATCCCCCCTCTACCAGGGACTGAACCTGCACCCCCTGCATTGGAAGGCAAAGTCTTAACGCTGTACCACTAGGGAAGTCCAGAATAAAATCTTCTGAAAGTTTATTTGCAAAGAAAGTTTGTGAGGAAGTTCAGGCTTTAGAAGAGCAAGCTTGCCAAATAGAAATTACAAGAATTTATAGAAAGAAACAACACAATTTCCAAGGATAGAGTCTATAATTAGTTTGTTCGTGGTTCTCACACTACTATCCATATTTTAAGATATCAGCATTGCAAAAATCAGAGACAAAGCGTTTGATTTTAGAGAGTCTAATTTTAGAGGAAAGGCTCAGGTTCCGGAGTTTCATTTATTTGAGGGACTGGTGACCCTGATGTGTGTGTTGTTGATGGTGGTCTGCCTTTATCTCAGGACACAACGTTCTTCACTTTCCCCGCCTTGATTTGAGATCTGATCTACCCAGTTGGTCCTGATGGCAGCAGTGCAAGGAGTCAGTTTGCTTCTACATGATACATGGAAGGACGATTATAGCATACAACTGGAGAGAAGCAGCACTGAATTTCTGTTGACTCTTAAAAATGGGAAATTCCAAGGTGTTTTTAAGCACTGGCAGAAAAGGAAGAGAGAAAAAGCTTTGTGATGATCTGGAGGAAAACCATTCCAGACTGAAAGCAAGCACAGAGCACAGACCTGGAGGTGAGAACAAACTCGGTGGATTCAGGAGCAACAAAAATGCCAGTGTTTTTAATCAGGGAGAGGGGACCTGGTGAGAGATGAGTTCCAAGAGACAAAGGAACTCCAAAGTGAGATTTAAGATCATGTAGAACAGTCTAGGTTGTGTAAGGAGTTTGGACTTTATTCCTTTGAAAAGATTACCTTGGCTACTCTGGAAAACTAACTGTAAAGGCACAGTAGGTAAGCAGAGAAACCAGCTAAGAGGCTAATAGTCCAGACAAAATACTCACGCCTTGGCTGTGGTTTTGAAGACTCTTGAGAGTCCCTTGGACTTCAAGGAGATCAACCCTTTTCCAAGAGACAAAGGAACTCCAAAGTGAGATTTAAGATCATGTAGAACAGTCTAGGTTGTGTAAGGAGTTTGGACTTTATTCCTTTGAAAAGATTACCTTGGCTACTCTGGAAAACTAACTGTAAAGGCACAGTAGGTAAGCAGAGAAACCAGCTAAGAGGCTAATAGTCCAGACAAAATACTCACGCCTTGGCTGTGGTTTTGAAGACTCTTGAGAGTCCCTTGGACTTCAAGGAGATCAACCCTAGATTTCTTTGGAGGGAATGATGCTAAAGCTGAAACTCCAGTACTTTGGCCACCTCATGAGAACAGTTGACTCTGGAAAAGACTGATGCTGGGAGGGATTGGGGGCAGGAGGAGAAGGGGACAACAGAGGATGAGATGGCTGGATGGCATCGCAGACTCGATGGACATGAGTGAGTGAACTCCGGGAGATGGTGATGAACAGGGAGGCCTGGTGTGCTGTGATTCATGGGGTCACAGAGTCGGACACGACTGAGCGACTGAACTGAACTGGCCTTGGGTGGTGGTAGTGGAGGTTGTGAGAAGTGGTTTTATTCTCAACATACTTCGAAGGTAAAGCCACTAAGACTTGGCAGAGGACGGGATGTAGGACTGAAATTGAAGACTCAAGTATGACTCCTTGGCCTGAGCCACAAAGACAATGAGGTGACCATTCACAGAGCTGGAGAGTAACTGGAAAAGCTGACCTGGGGGTGTGAGGATGAGAAATCCAGAGGTGGTTTTTTTTGGTGGCTTTGTTTTTCAAACAAGCTGAATTTAATGTGCTTATCAGACTTCCAAGCAGAGGCAGAGCCTGGAGCTCAGAGGAGTGGTGGAACTGAGCAGAGATATCCCAGTCACTGGTAACTGGTGGTATTTAAAACTGTGACCTTAGGCTATCTGGTGGGAGAATTTGCCCCAGGTGCATAATCAAGCAAATTTAAAGATCACTAGTAAGTGAAGTCGTTCAGTCGCTCAGTCGTGTCAGACTCTTTGCGACCCGTGGACTGTAGCCTACCAGGCTTCTCTGTCCATGGGATTCTCCAGGCAATATTGGAGTGGGTTACCATTTCCTTCTCCAGGTTATCTTCCTAACCCAGGGATCGAACTTGGGTCTCCCACATTGGAGGCAGACACTTTAACCTCTGAGCCACCAGGGAAGATTTAAAAATCACTGGGTTAGGTCAATTTCTCACACAGTGAAATGGGATATTTATTCCTATTTAATTAAGTACCTAAAGAATTCCAGGTTTCCAGTTAGACTTTTTTGTTTTGGCTGTGCTGCAGGGCTTGTGGGATCTTCGTTCCCTGACCAGGGATTGAACCCAGGCCTCAGCAGTTAAAGACAAGTCCTAACTATTGGGCAAGGAGATCCAACCAGTCACTTCTAAAGATCAGTCCTGGGTGTTCACTGGAAGGACTGATGCTAAAGCTGAAACCCCAATACTTTGGCCACCTCATGCGAAGAGTTGACTCATTGGGAAAGCCCCTGATACTGGAAGGGATTGGGGGCAGGAGGAGAAGGGGACGACAGAGGATGAGGTGGCTGGATGGCATCACAGACTCGATGGATGTGAGTTTGAAACTCCGGAAGTTGGTGATGGACAGGGAGGCCCAGGGTGCTGCAATCCATGGGGTCACAAAAGAGTCGGACACGACTGAGCGACTGAACTGAACTACTGGGCATTAGGGAATTCCCTAGATGCATTAAAAAAAAAAAAACCAAACAAACAAAAAACCAACAAACCCACAGATCTTAGGAGTTAGTTCTATGAATTCTGACAATGGCATGTATCAGTGTAACATTTCTATCATCCAGGGAAAATTCCCTCCTTGGCCTACTTAAATATTGCTTTTAGTTAAATACATTGCTTCCCTAGTGGATCAAACTGTAAAGAATCTGCCTGCAATGCAAGAGATCCTGGGGTTCCATCCCTGGGTCGGAAGATCCCTCGGAGAAGAAAATAGCAATCTACTCCAGTGTTCTCGCGTGGCGAATTCCACAGTCAGGGGAGCTTGGGGGGCTACAGCTCACTAGAACATACAAAAGAAAACCCAAATTACAGTTCAATGAAATTTCTACAAAGTGAACACATTTGTAACCAGCATTCACAGCAAAAAACCAAAATACTGTTTGAACCGCAAAAGCCCCCTCGTGGTTCCTTTCTGTCATTGTCTCTCCCGCTTAAGACTAATCCGATTTTTAATGTCTCGCAGTTTTAGACTTCGTTTAAAGGGAACCAAACGATAGGACTTCCTCCTGGCTTCTTTGCCTTTAAGATCAGGTTTGAAATTCGTGCACGTTGTGCATACCTGCAATTTGTTTTTGTACTGCCCTTCACATTCTTGACCATGATAATGGGGCGCCTGCTTTTTATACTTCTTTTCCTCCTTTGACTTGCTGATTCTAACCTCTACCTCGGACATTATAAAGCTGAACGCGGGCTATTTGACTTCTCAGGGGTTATGTTTTCGACGGGCTGCCAAAAGCTAAAGTAATCTGAAGAGGGTTTCTTAAGGGTCTTAGGAAGCGAGGTAACGGGAGCTAGAACAGGAGCAGAACGCATTCTCAGGAAAGCTTGGCTCACATTTTCTACGGTCGATGTTGTTCAGTCGCTAAGTCGTTATATATGGTCTACGGGCTCACTTAAACCGACTTCAAACCTGGGTGACAGATTCGCAGAATGGTCGGTGAGGGCTCCACGGAAGTGCTTCCGCGGTGTACAGAGGGGAAGGGGGAAAAAAGTAAGAGATCGGCGCTCAGTCACGTCCGACTCTTTGCAACTCCATGAACTAGTATAGCCCGTCAGGCTCCTCTGTGCAAGGGGTTTTCCAGGCAAGAATACTGGAGTGGATCGCGGGACTGCAAACGCTGGGCCCACAGAGATACCCACATATTACTACGCTTACTCCCCGAGCCCCGACGCAGGTCCGGGTCACGTGCAATCCCTCCTCCTCTCCTGGTACTATGACGTCACCACGTCGTACACGCTAAATCGTGACCTCTCCAGGTGCCGCTGTATTGCCCCGCCACGCTAATGGATCCGGTCACGTGGCCAATGCAACTCCACCTCCTCTCGCGATCCGTGATGACATAACCACGTTGTACACACTAAGTCGTGACGTCTCCAGAGCGCCAGAACCTAGTGAAAATTATTCTCTTCAGGACTCCGCAGTTAACGTTCTCGTTCCTTTTCACTTTAACATAAATAGGTTTCCTTTTCTCCTCTTTTTTGGTCTCATAGAAGTTCACAAATTAGTCTTACACAAGATGGCCGCCTCGACCGCCCCGGGACTTAGAGCGCACGGAAACAACCGACTCTTGTCATCAACTTCCGGTTTGGACCCCGCATATTTCCGGGGTTGGGTTATGGTTATTACCATACGGAAGGCAGTAGTTCCGAGCTGCGACTGCGCGGGCGGGACAAACGGGGTCAAAGTATTCTCCGTAGAGTTTCCCGGGCTGGAAGATGGAGGCGTTACTCTTCTCGAACTGCCGGTTTGATCGCGAGAGTTGAGTGTTGCTAAGAGACGAGATTGGTGGGGCGGGGCCAGGAGAGGCCAGGCGGAGCCGAGCCCCGTAGGCGGTGCTTGAGGCTGGCTGGGCGGCGGCGAAGAACCCGCGAAGGTTCCAGACGCGCCGCGTGCGGGAGGCGGGCTGAGATCTCGCGCAGGGTCAGGTGTGCTCGCCGGCTGCGTCCGCAGCTACTCTTGCCGGTGTTGTCTGCGCTCGCGGTGAGCGTGCTCCGTGCTCCCGTTCTCCGGTGTACGCCGCTGCAGCCTGGGCCTTGCCAGACGCAGCCTGATCATGTCTTCAGCTTTGGAAGAGGTAAGGAGTTCGGCCCCATCTTCCTCGCTCGGCCTTGCTGGAGCTTTCCGCTCCGTCTCCGCCCGTTTCCCGTGCCGAGCTGCCCTTCGGCCGCCGGCGGCACCTGCCAGTCGGCCCGCCCGCCTGCGTCCTCGGGTTCCCGCCCTTCCCGCCTGGCCTCCACCCGCGCAACTGCAGCGGCCTCGGTGCCGACCCGGACGCTGCGGGCCTCGGGGCCTCCACTTCACCCCGAAAAGTTGCTTTCCGATGCCTCCCCGGCTCGGTGTGGGTGAGCGGGAGATGGGTTGTTCGCGTTGGCAGGTAGGTGCGGTGTTGGACGTGAGGGCTGGTCACCTTCACGTTATACTCGGGCTCCTCAGCTTGCGTTACACTAGCCTGAGGACGTGAAGCTTCGTTAAATTACAGCTGATTGCAAAAACTGTTGTTCCGTGGTAGAGGGCGGTTGGAAATGGGAAATTTTAGGTCCTAGCACTTAAATCTCTTAGTCATGTTTTCTCTGCACAGACTTTGGGCAAGTTATGGTGCTTCTGTGGGCCACAGTAGTATCCATTTCATAGAGTCGTAAAGACGGAGAGTTTAAATGGTCAGAATAGTGCTTGGCAAAACAGCAATCTGCTGTAGGCGTTTTCAAAAATGAATAAATTGGAAAGTTAGTTGTAAGTTAGTAGTGGTAAATAGCTTTTTCTCTTCTAAGCCCTGTAAACTGAACAGAGGCAGCATTTTTGGAGACTGCGCAGTTACAGAACGGGAATCATAAACTTGCTTTGCTCTTTTTCTGACTTAAGATGTCAGTACTGTTATTCACAGTAAAGTGTTGAGTATCCACTGACTAGATTTTTTCTTTGGAAATCTGGTTAATATGAGCAAGACTGGGAAATCTCACAATTGACTTCGTGATTCTGAAAATTTGCTTTAAATGAAGAAAACGCGCATGTGTGTGTTACTGTAGACAACTTGCTACAAGTTTGTTATGTGTTAAATATAGGCCTGATGGTACCGTGTTCCCTGAGGAAAGAGTCTCTGAAGTGGCTCTTTTGTTTTCAGTCGCTCAGTCGTGTCCGACTCTTTGCGACCCCACGGACTGTAGCATGCCAGGTTTCCCTGTCCATCACCAGCTCCTGGAGCTTGCTCAGATTTATGTCCATCGAGTCGGTGATGCCATCCAACCATCTCGTCTTCTGCTGTCCCCTTTTCCTTACCCTCAGTCTTTCCCAGCATCAGGGTCTTTTCCAGTGAGTCAGTTCTTCACATCAGGTGGCCAAAGTATTGGAGCTTCAGCATCAGTCCTTCAAATGAATATTCAGGATTGATTTTCTTTAGGATTGACTGGTTTGATCTTGCAGTCCAAGGGACTCTGAAGATTCTTCTCCAACACCGCCGTTGGAAAGCAACAGTTCTTCAGTGCTCAGCCTTCTTTATGGTCCATAAAGAAGTGGCTTTACAGTCCTGTGTATGGATAGTTCAGTATTTGTCATCTTCAAAGTAGAGAGCTTTCTAATAACAGTGTATACATTTAGGGACAGTTTGGATTTGGGGTTTTGAGATAAAATTCACAGGCTTTAGCCATTTTCACGTGTGCGGTGCAGTGCCTTTCAGTGTGTGCACAGCGTTGTGCAGTCAGCACACTGTATAATTTTTCAGCCCTCAGAGAAATCTGTCCAGCAGCCATTAAACAGTAACTTCTCATTACTCCTCCCACCAGCACCCACCAGTTTAGTTGTGTCTCTATGGATTTGCCTATTCTGAGCATTTCATAAAAGTGGAATGTTACAATATATGACCGTTTGCTTTTTGGCTTCTTTTACTTAGCATAATGTTTTCAGGTTCATTTCTTTATATGGCTGAATAGTATTCTTTTGTTTGGATATACCACATTTTCTTTATTCATAAATTGATAGACACTTGGATGATTTTCACTCTTTGGGCCTAGAACAGTGTTGCCCTGAATACTTGTGTACAGCTTTTTATGTGGACATATGGTTTTCAAATCTCTAGGTATATATCTGAGAGTGGAATTTTAGGGTCGTATGGTAACTAAGAAACTGCTGAACTCCTTTCCAAAGTGCACCATTTTACATTGCCACAAACAGTGTATGGAGGTTTCAATTTCTGCACATTGTCAACGACACTTGTTTGCTGGAGTTTATTGTTAGTCATCCTACTGGATGTGAAGTGGATTTGTTTGCTTACTGATGTGAAGCATCCTTTCCTGCGCTTGGTAGCCATTTGCGTATCTTTGGAGAAATGTCTGCACAAGTCCTGTGCCTGTTCCAGGCTCTTTGGTTTTAATGCTTCCTAGTGAAGGATTTGGAAATAAAAAACTATAAATAGGGATAAAAGGGAGATGTGATTTTGCATAAGGAAAACAAATGAATACCTAGACAAATTAGGTAAAAAAAATGCTGTATGTGGAGAAGACAATGGCACCCCACTCCAGTACTCTTGCCTGGAAAATCCCATGGGCTGAGGAGCCTGGTAGGCTGCAGTCCATGGGGTCACTAAGTCAGGCACGACTGAACGACTTCACTTTTGCTTTTCACTTTCATACATTGGAGAAGGAAATGGCAACCCACTCCAGTAATCTTGTCTGGAGAATCCCAGAGACGAGGAGCCTGGTGGCTGCCGTCTATGGGGTCGCACAGGGTCAGACACTACTGAAGCGACTTAGCAGCAGCAGCAGCAAGGTAGGTGTACAGGAAAAGTCCCAAGGGATCAATTTTACTGGTCAGATCTCTGCAAATAACAAAGAATTCAGGAATACCTTAAACAGGCCTGCTGTAAGTTGCTCCAGGCTTTGAGTGGATATCTTATTTTTGTAGTACTCTAGAGTTAGACTGGCTGTAGAGGGCTTAGGGATCTCTTGAATCATTCTCAGTTTCTTTTTCTCCTAGAAAAAGGATTCCTATTTCAGTCAAGAAGTAAAACCTCTTGTTTAGACTATACATTTTCATTTGTTAAGTCCTTACTCAGGAAACAGAACATACTCATTGTGCATTTTAATTTTCTTGTCATCTTGGTATTACAATGTGAATTTTTAAAACCATGATAACAGAAAAGATTGATTTGAACTAAAAGGAACTTGGTACTATGCTTAAAAGATGAGTTTGCAATTTTTTTCTTAGTAACATGAGTTTTGAGGGGCAGTGATAGAATTTGGACAGGAGACTGGGCACAGTGGACTTTTTATACCAAGTTAGCAGTTACAGATAGGTGAAACAAGCGCATCTGAGTTTCATGAGATAAAAGACCTGGGGTAAAAGGCATTCATACGAAAATGCAAAAAGTCTTTGCATTTTCTAAGACTCAGAAGCACTTTCAAGCTATATTTTGGATATTATACCAAGTTATCAAGCATTTAAATATTTTTATATTGAATCTTACGTGATCTCTGGCTATAATGTCGTCAGTCTTCCTGTCAAATTGCTGATATCAAATGAGAATGTAAAGTCAGTTTAACAAAAATGAATACCTTGTTTATAGAGATCTCATGCATTTGCAGTAGGTCAGAAGATAAATGGGAAAACGTTTCTAAGCCCATTAATTTTTTAACAATGTCTTGGTCTCTCTCTAGAAAGAAATAGAAATAGACTTGGGTAGGCCATGTATTGGCCCAAGAAGAAAAAACAGGTGGCATTTTCAGTGATCTAGGAGTGTGTTGGATTGTTTGCCCAGGTTTTCCCCCCTACTGTGCAACCATGTCCCAGACTAATGATGGAAAAATTAACCAGGAGCTTTAGAATCAGACAACTTTTTAGAAGAAATATGTCTTTTTTATCTTTTGTCTTAAAATAGTAAACTTCTTTATTTATATTATTTGGGGTGGGAAGATCATTGAGGACCAATCATTGATGGAAAGTAGAGAATTACCTCAGTCAAGTAGCTGTACCATTTCACCATGCTAATTATGGCCTCATTTTAATATTTTAAAAATTCCTAATATCTGATGACAGGACCGCAGGTTACAGTGAAATCCACAAATCCCTCTTTGTTGAATTTATTCATCTTATCAGGAAATATTTATAAATCACAGGCATATCTTGTAAATAAAATTTTGAAAACAAAGGCAGATAGCAAACAATCTACCAAACTGGAAAAATCTGGCTCGATTCATTTCAGTTCAGTCGCTCAGTCGTGTCCGACTCTTTGTGACCCCATGAATAACAGCAGGAAAACCTGGGCAAACAATCCAACACAGTCCTAGATGGAAAGGCCTCCCTGTCCATCACCAACTCCCGGAGTTCACTCAGACTCGCGTCATCGAGTCAGTGATGCCATCCAGCCATCTCATCCTCTGTCAGCCCCTTCTCCTCCTGCCCCCAATCCC
>SJYC01069484.1:0-18836 GCA_006408675.1 Madoqua kirkii
TGCTTATATCTTTCCTTTTCTCCTTTGCTTTTCGCTTCTCTTCTTTTCACAGCTATTTGTAAGGCTTCCCCACATAGCCATTTTGCTTTTTTGCATTTCTTTTCCATGGGGATGGTCTTGATCCCTGGCTCGATTACCTATTGTTAATTCCAAGTTTTCTTTTTTAAAAGAAAGGGAGCTTGAGTTATTTACAATTCACAGGCTGGAGGAAAGAATCCTGCTACTGCAAAGTCACTTCAGTCGTGTCCGACTCTGCCTTTGCTCGACCCCATAGACAGCAGCCCACCCGGGTCTCCCTAGTGCTACCAATCCTAGAAAAATTTAAGTGACCCTCTTATTCTTAGCTCTTAGTTCAGTAACTTGAAATGATCAATATGTACAATGTCAGACTATCTTATTTATCATATCTAATTTATCTTTTAACACAGCTCCAGAAAGACCTCGAAGAGGTGAAGGTGCTGCTGGAAAAAGCCACTAGGAAAAGAGTACGTGATGCCCTGACAGCTGAAAAATCCAAGATTGAGACAGAAATGAAGAATAAGATGCAGCAGAAATCACAGAGGAAAGCAGAACTTACGGAAAATGAGAAGCCAGCTGCTGTGGTTGCTCCTATTACAACAGGATATACAGTGAAAATCAGTAATTACGGTATGACTTGTCCCCCACATCACATCCAGCTTTTTCTGCCTCTGAAGAGGCCTGTTCTTCAGTAGTGACTAACAAAATCATTTTTGAAAAGTTTTGAGTGAGCGTTTTTGGTGGTTTGAAATAGAGGACCCATCAGCTCTTATTTAATAAGATGGTTTTTAAGAGATTAAAAAGGAGCCTATTCTGAAATATATTCAGTATATGTGAACTCAGCTTTGTGTCTGTATGAGTTTATCAAAGAAAATTTGGGTAGTAGAAAAAAACATGAAGAAAACAGTAATTCTACTATCCAGAGATACTCCAGTAATAACCATCATACTGTTTAGAATACAATATTTTATAAGGGATATATTGCATGTCCCAATAAAACACATGTACAATTAACATTTTTAAACTGAAGTTGAAAAGCATCAATCAATGCTTGTTTATTTTACCATAAAATGTAAGCATTCAGTATTTCCAATTCATTGGTAATAGTGATACATTGATATGTTAGCTTGCTATGTATTTAAACTTGTTTCTTGTGTGTGTATATATACACTTTTTTTTTAGATTTGCTGAATTTTCATATGTATCTTTTTTACTGGAGTAGAGTTGCTTTACAATGTTGTGTTAGTTTCTGTTGTACAGCAAAGTAAACCGGCTATGGGTATGCTTACGTCCCCTCTTTTTTGGATTTCCTTCCCATTTAGGTCACCACAGAGCACTGAGTCGAGTTCCCTGTACTATATAGTCAGTTCTTAGTACCTATCTGTTTTATACACAGTAGTGTATATATGTAAATCCTAATCCATCCCACCACCACCACCCCATTCCCCCTTGGTATCTGTTTTTGTTCTCTGTGTCTGTGTGTCTTATTTTTACTTGGCAGATAAGTTCACCTATACTGTTTTTCTCTTGCTGACTCACTCCACTCTGAGACAATCTCTGGGTCCATTCACATCTCTGCAAATGGCACAGTTTCTTCCCTTTTTATGCTGAGTAATGTATGTATGGACCACATCTTCTTTATTCATTCCTCTAGATGACGTCTAGGTTCCTTCCACGTCCTGGCTATTTATTATAAATAGTGCATCAGTGAACATTGGGATGCGAGTATCTTTTGAATTATGGTTTTCTCTGGGTATATGCCCAGAAGCGAGACTGCTGGATCGTATGGTAATTCTGAACCTCCAGACTACTCTCCGCTGCAACTACACCAATTTACATTCCCACCAACAGTGGAGGAGGGTTTTCTTTGCTCCATACCTTCTCCAGCATTTGTTTGTAGATTTTTTTGATGATGGCTAGTTTCATATAGACAGTTTTTTGTCTTCCTGTTTCTTATTTCACTTTTCCAAACAACCACCCATATTAACTGAGGAAGGAAATCCAGTTAAATTCAAAAAACATTTTTGAGCATCTAATATCTTGTATTGTACTTGGGTTTGTGAATACACAACAGTGAGCAAGACCCAGTCCCTGTCATGGTGTGGTTGGGACATAGACATATACCTGGTACCATAACAATGTCATAATACCGTTTTTCCTCAGTTGACTGTAGACTTTATTTTGGAAGCAATATAGCTTGAAGTCTGAGTAATGAGCTCTCATGAAGGCAGGGATAATATTTTTTTCTTTGTGCTCTCAATATCTAGCACATAGTACTTAATAAATACTTGCTTAACCAAATAAAGCTTTATAAAGTATTATGAGAGTATAGGTGATAAAATAACTGCTGAAAAGTAAGTCAGGGAGAATTAGAAGAAATGTCTCAGTTTAAAAGGTGTGTTCAGCAATTGGGAAGAAAAGAGAATAGTATAAGCAAAGGACATAAAGAGAGATATGAAGGTCATCATGTGTTTTGAGTATTGTAAGTGCTGTGTTTAAGTGCTGTGCTGCAGTACAGTAGGAAATACGCTAAGTACTTGGCTACAGAAAACTGGCCTGAAGGTGGTAGGATTATGGCATCTTAACTAGGAAATCTAGGTTTGTGTTTAGGGAGAAACTGTTGTCTGTGAGGAAGATGGGTTGAATGGATGGGAACAAATTAAATGAAGTTCTCTAGAACCCTCTAGCACATTTTTTTTTTTAAAACACTACATTTCTATTCTACTGGACCAGGTAAGAAAATGTCATATATAGTATACAATAAATACATAAAAATATATTTTGTTTTCTTTGCTCCATACCTTCTCCAGCATTTGTTTGTAGATTTTTTTGATGATGGCTAGTTTCATATAGACAGTTTTTTGTCTTCCTGTTTCTTATTTCACTTTTCCAAACAACCACCCATATTAACTGAGGAAGGAAATCCAGTTAAATTCAAAAAACATTTTTGAGCATCTAATATCTTGTATTGTACTTGGGTTTGTGAATACACAACAGTGAGCAAGACCCAGTCCCTGCTCATGGTGTGGTTGGGACATAGACATATACCTGGTACCATAACAATGTCATAATACCGTTTTTCCTCAGTTGACTGTAGACTTTATTTTGGAAGCAATATAGCTTGAAGTCTGAGTAATGAGCTCTCATGAAGGCAGGGATAATATTTTTTTCTTTGTGCTCTCAATATCTAGCACATAGTACTTAATAAATACTTGCTTAACCAAATAAAGCTTTATAAAGTATTATGAGAGTATAGGTGATAAAATAACTGCTGAAAAGTAAGTCAGGGAGAATTAGAAGAAATGTCTCAGTTTAAAAGGTGTGTTCAGCAATTGGGAAGAAAAGAGAATAGTATAAGCAAAGGACATAAAGAGAGATATGAAGGTCATCATGTGTTTTGAGTATTGTAAGTGCTGTGTTTAAGTGCTGTGCTGCAGTACAGTAGGAAATACGCTAAGTACTTGGCTACAGAAAACTGGCCTGAAGGTGGTAGGATTATGGCATCTTAACTAGGAAATCTAGGTTTGTGTTTAGGGAGAAACTGTTGTCTGTGAGGAAGATGGGTTGAATGGATGGGAACAAATTAAATGAAGTTCTCTAGAACCCTCTAGCACATTTTTTTTTTTAAAACACTACATTTCTATTCTACTGGACCAGGTAAGAAAATGTCATATATAGTATACAATAAATACATAAAAATATATTTTGTTATATAATATGTTTTTTATATGATGTTTGTGTGTTTTCTGTAAACAGTTCATCTAGGTTAGAGACTAAATAGTTTGATAATATATACTGAAATAACATTTTTTAGATGTTACTAGGTTAGTCAAATTTGATGTATTTGGTTGAATTTGACTCTAAATTTATATTCTGCTTTATCAGGGAAAGGGATTGAGGAAGCTAGGATTGCATTTGTTGAACTGCTTAGAGAAGTGGATATGATTTTGAAATTAGATAATTATCTGAATTTTTTAATGAACTATATGCATTTGCTGTTCCAGAGATAGTATCAGGCTTTACTCTTGTTGTTTTCTGTTGTTATTCTTACCAGGATGGGACCAGTCAGATAAGTTTGTGAAAATCTACATTACCTTACCTGGAGTTCATCAAGTGACTGCTGAGAGTGTGCAGGTGAATTTCACAGAGAGGTGAGTTCTCACAGTGGAGAAGATTGCTTTATGATGGGTCCTTTCCTTTGCCGTTTCTAAAATTCTGCTTGAGTATTAATCATCCTTTACATCTGCTTTAAAGGTTGAGTCTTCTGCTCTGAGGTGGCCAAACGCACGTCATAAAATAGAACTGTGGCTTGTTCTCCACAGGAACTGATTATCACCTTCTATAGAACCAGAAAGATAACATGCTCACTACTGTGTTGTAGGTCATTTGATCTTTTGGTAAAGAACCTAAATGGGAAGAGTTACTCCATGATTGTGAACAATCTCTTGAAACCCATCTCTGTGGAAGGCAGTTCAAAAAAGGTAAGTTTATATTTTTGGTCATAATATTGTGAAATCTTAAGAAGATGAACTGGAATTACCTTATCCTGCTGCTTGTTTCTTAAAGTTTTCTTCAGACATAGCCGTGCTCACCTGTGTATGCATTGTCTGTGGTGCCTTTGTGCTCCAGTGGCAAGTTTAAGTAGCTGCAGCACACCGTGTGGCCCACAAGGCCTGAAATGGTAGATTGATCTAGTAGCTCTTTACAGGAAGTTTGCCAGCTCCTGCTTTAGAAAAGTAGATTATAAGAATACTGCATTAGAATCAGGAGGGTATTGAACAAACAGAAAATAGTTAAGAATGAGACCTGGGTTTTAATGCCAGGTTATCACTTATTGTGACCTTTGGCAGCTCATTTCATCATTTTGTACCTGTTTTCTCATTTGTACAATGGAAATAAAATTTGTTTCACAAAATTGAAATTAAGTATCTTTGAAAATATTTTTCACTGATTCATATCTCTCTTTTCTACCTAATTTAAATAAATGAAGTTTAATTCCTCTGGTATATAGATGTGCCATTCTGCTGTGTTTACATAGTTATGAAGCAGCTGAAAGGTAACATTAGAATATAGTTTAGTGATCAGCTTATGATTCCCTGCTCCTTTCTTTGTCCGCTAATGACATAGTTGAAGGTATTACTCAAAGAACTCCTAAAGTCATACGAATATTTGTTGAAAGGGTTTATATTCTTGCTCTTTTTGCATATTCACCTGCCAAACTCCTTAACCAATACTGCATGACTGACTGCTGTTACCATATTAATATCCAGCATTCCTCCTCATTTTCAAATACACCAAAATCATCCCTTCTTGGAGCCTTTCTCCTTGCCATGTCAACTGCCTGGAAGGCCCTCTTTTGCTGGATCTTGGGCCACAGCTCAGATTGCACCTCAGAAAGGCTTTCAGAGTGAAGTTCCTTCCCTAGTCTGCATTAATATCCTCTTCAGTCTCCCCCAGAACATTAATACCCTCTTTTGATAGCACCTAGTGTTTGAAGGCGTTCCAGTTTTACTTGTATATGACTTCATTTCTCCATGCGTCTTCAGACTCCAGCCTGTTTATAAAACTAACACCTACACAGGTCCTGTACATAACAGTAACTCAAGTAATTGAGTAAATAATTATATTCTAAATAGCTTATCACCATGCATTCTAAGTTGTACCTGTTTTCTACTTTTTTCCTAGGTCAAGACAGATACAGTTCTGATCTTATGTAGAAAGAAAGCAGAAAACACACGGTGGGACTACCTGACTCAGGTTGAAAAAGAATGCAAAGAGAAGGAGTGAGTCTGTTTCCACTGATTTTGAGAATTATAATGTATTTTTTACTAGGATTATAGATTTTCATTGATGATGGTCTGTTATTTGTATTATAGTCTATAATTTGACCACTTACCTTCTAATGTCCTCTGACTAACCCACCCAGTTATGTGTGCTTTCAGCTTGTCGGACGGCACCAGAAGAGGGCATGTGTCTAGCAGGTTGCTTCTTAAGGAGGTCTTTGTACTTGTTGTGGTTGGTGGTTTTTGCCAGTTCTTAACCCCGAGCTGTGGTACCTCTATACAGAGATTGCATTTCAGTAGTTAGAGTAGCCCAGATACCCATATACAGTTTCTGAATTCCACAAGTTTCTGCTATATATTTAGAATTTCACTATCACTGGTGGGCTTCCCTCATAGCTCAGTCGGTAAAGAATCTACCTGCAATGCAGAAGACCTGGTTTGATTTCTGGGTCGGGAAGATCCCCTGGAGAAGGAAATGGCAATCCACTCCAGTATTCTTGCTTAGAAAATTCCATGGACAAAGGAGCCTGGCGGGCTACAGTCCATGAGGTCACAAGAGTAGGACACAGTTTAGCAACTAAACCACCATCACTGGTATAGAGTGAAAAAGCGAATATTTTTATCCTACTTAGTAATGGCTATTCTGAAAAAAATATTTATTCAGAGCTACTGCCATTCTAGGTCAAACATTCCTCTGTTCTCCCGCAGTGGTAATGTACTACATTGAGTCAGTTAGCCATCCACATCTCTTACTCCCCTTTCTCATAGCCACTGGGCATTTGGGTTGTGGTTGGCTAAGGTTAGGCATTATCTGTGGAACTGCTTTTAAATCTAGAATGGATCAGCTGAATATAGGAACCTGTCTTATGTATCCAAGAATCTGGCACTTAATGAGGTGAGGAGATTGAACTAGAAGTGTGCTTTTATACCTCCAAGCCCAAGACTCTTGTAATTTAGTCTTAAAAGGAAGGCTTTTCTAATTAAAATATATATGTGCTTCAGTATATGCCTATGTGTTATAATGTATGTTTATTTTTCTCTCATTGAAATTTTCATAATACACAAAGAGACATGGTTTTAAAACAGTAAAACAGTTCAGAAAGGTAAATGATTATTTACTTACCTTTCCTGCTAAAACTCACCTAAAATGCCAGGGTCCCAAGATAACAACTCCTTACTGTTTCTCATGACAATTCTTTGATGAGCTAAATGTGGGTGTATATTAGATAAATTCGTGCATGTTTTGATCCTTTCTTTTAGGATACCGTCTGGCTCTTATCTTACTTCCTACAGCCTAATTTGTCTCTGTGTACTTAGTAATCATAAGGTATAAAATGTTACATATATATTCCCCCACTATTTATTGTGTGTGTGTGTGTGTTTTTTTTTTAATAGAAAGCCCTCCTATGACACTGAAACGGATCCTAGTGAGGGATTAATGAATGTTCTAAAGAAAATTTATGAAGATGGAGATGATGATATGAAACGAACCATTAATAAAGCCTGGGTGGAATCAAGAGAAAAGCAAGCCAAAGGAGATACAGACTTCTGAGACTTTAAAGTCTTTTTGGGAACTGTGATGTGGAAAAATGATGTTTCCAATAAGGAAATATTGCTGAGCTGCACAAATAAATCTGACGTATAACTACTTAAACAGCCTTCTTCTAAGTAAAGGCAATGAATTCTCCACTTCCTGCTGGAGGATTTATTTAAATAGGCTTATTAAACACTTTCTCCATGGATGGTTTCTTTAGTAACCAGGTCATTTTATTCAAGAAGAGTAATGTTGTATTCTGGTGTGAAATGCAAAAAAACAAGTCTTGCCTAATGAAAATGCCACATTGTGTGTAATATTGTTCAGCTAAGAGGTAAAAAACAAAGTTCGTGCTTGCCTTTAGTTCCTGACATCAGCTCCCACCAGTGGAAGAATAAGTAAAAATAAAGCCTGAATTTTTACATAAAATGCAAATTTTACCTGTGTTTTAAGGTTGTTATAGAGGTTGATCGCTTTACTCCTGCAGCTTAAGTAATGCATATAGCATGTATCACCATGGCCCAATAATCTAATCACAGATATTTTTCTCTAGGCTTAAATATATTTATGAATAAATTAGAACTAAATCTAAACATAATAGACAAACACATTTGTATGGTACTAATAAGTTTTGCTGTGAATCAGATGGCTTATAAAAAACAGTAACCCTCAAGCAACAATAAATGTGCAAACCCATGTATTCTGTGCTCAGTAAAGTAAGCTGTCCTGTCCAAGAGTATGTTAGAAATGCCAGGTTTTTTAGGAGTATTAGTTTATTTAAAGGTTATTATTCCTCCTGAAATGATAAGAGCAACCCCACAATAACCAAAAACATTGAAAGAATTCTAAAATTATTAACAGTGAGTGTAAGTGACCTTTAATATACAAAAGTAACTTGTTCAGAAGGGAAATAAAACAGTCTAAAACAAACAGTTACAGTATGGGGCAATACATATATGGTAATGGATTAAAAAGGTTGAGAAGCTTAAGACTTGTATGGAGGAATACTTGGTAGTATTTATCAGAATTATATATGTATGTATCCTCTCACAATTCTACTAGGCTCTTTCCCAAAGATAACACTGGCAAAAATTTGGAGTGATACTGAGGTATACACAATATTGGAGATACCTGAATGTCAATTCATAGGGGAATGGGTGAGTAAACTAGTACTTTGAAACATCTACACAGAAAGTACTGATAGTCACCAAAAAATGAAGATTGTTTCCATATACTGATATACAGTGGTTAGTCAACCAGGATACAGTAAGTGGAAAAGCAAAGTGCAGAACATTGTTTCTGTTAAAACCTCCCTTAGCGTCGGCAAGGGTGAGAAATGTGAATACCTTATATATATATATTTGCATATAAATAGAGGAAGAAAAATTCAAAACTAATAAAATGGCCACCAATAGGGAAAGAAAAGGGATGGGAGCAATCCTGTGAATATGCCTTTTTCCATTGTTGTGACCACCTAAAATTTAAGCATTTAAAACCTAAAAACCTGGGGACATCAAGGTGGCAGAATAAAAGTATGTGGAACTCACCTCATAGAAATACAGTAAAATACACCCACCTAAAGAATAATTCTTACCAAACGGCCCACTGAACACTGGCAAAAGATCTCATAGAACCAAAGCGGCAAGAAATACCACCACGTAGCTCGGTAGGACAAAACAAGAATCAGGGTGAGACCTGTGCCCCTGAGCTGTGACCATTTTCCTCACCCTGGGACCTTTCAGCAGCTGAAGGGTCAGCTGGGAAAGAAAGCCTCGGAGGCTCAAAGGAGAGTGAGCACCTAGCTGGTGGCAGGCAGGGCAGAAAAAGCACAGAGGGTCATACCACCTCTGCACTTCCTGGCCCAAGCGAAGGGAACTGTACAGTGTTTTATAAAAACCTATAAGGGAAAAGAATGAAAAAAGTGCATAGAGGTATATATGTAGAGCTGAATCACTGTGGTACACCTGAAACACTTGAATAAGTCAACTACATTTCAATTTTAAAAAAGCATGATCAAAATACCTTAGGAATGAACTTGGTGGCTCAGCTGGTAAAGAGCCTGCAATGCAAGAGACCTGCGTTTGATCCCCGGTTGGGAAGATTGCCTGGTGAAGGCAGTATTCTGGCCTGGAAAATTCCATGGACTGTATAGTCCGTGGGGTCACAAACAGTTAGACAGGACTGAGCGACTTTCACTTCAGGAATGAATCTAATCAAGAAGGTGAAATACATGCTGAAAACTATAATAAACATTGATGAAGGATATACATCCCCCACTATTTATTATTTATATGTACATTGATGAAGGTGGTTCAAAGAAACAAAAACATGCCATGTTGTTGGATTAGAAGAATTAGTTAAAATGGTCATACTACCCAAAGCAATCTACAGGTTTAATGCAATCAAGTACCCATGATGTTTTTCACAGAACTAGAACAAGTAATCCTAAAACTTAAAACCACAGAAGATCCAGAACTATCAATGCAATCCTCAGGAGGTAAAAACAAAGCTGCACGCATAACCCTCTTAGACTTTAGACAATACTACAAAGCTACACTAGGCAAACTACTATGGTGTTGGCACAAAACCAGACATGGATTGGTGGGTGGGAACAGAAAGTCCAAAATTAAACCCACAAACCTGTGGTCAGTTATCTTCGATAAAGGAGGCAAGACTATGTAATGCAGAAAAAGCCTCTTCTGCAAGTGGTGTTGGGAAAGCTGAACAGTTGCATGTAAATCCATGAAGTCAGAAACACTTCCTCACATACATAAAATATTCAGTATCTCTCAACCTATAATGGAAAAAAATTTGGAAAGGAATACATATTTATGTGAATCACTGCTGTACACCTGAAGTTAACAACGCTGTAAGTCAACTATAGTTCAATATTTTTAAAAAGAAAAACCCTAAAACTTGACAACAAAATACATAGTGTTATACTACTTTCAGGTGACCTTAGAGTACAGTCAGTGTTTTGTCCATTTTCTAGGGACCAAAAAACCCATACAAGTCATAATGCAATCATTACTATTAACAGTAAAATTAGAGTAAAATTATTAGTACATTGAAACCATATTTATGTATGATGTAATGACAATAATTAGACTGAAGTCATTAGGAACTCGATTTTTTTACAGTACCAGTATAAACTTAACCATTAAAAAGTACACATCTAGAAATTTCCACCAAAAGGGCCTAAAAGCACTGGTAATTCAGAATTCAATAGCAGTGAACAGCACCCTAAAGGGCTCAGTCAGATACAGTCTCTACCAACATTTCCTACTAAAAAAAAAATGTATGAGGCAGGAAATAATATCCAAGGTAAGCTTGGATTATCTTATTCCAGAAAGCAAAGGAACTATAAAATACCCTGTTCCAAATGAACAGGTTACAGGACCCAGGAGTGAAAGGATTATTTTGAGCATAACATCATGTATGGAGGGGACTGAAACACATACACAGAAAGTATAAAGTTGTCACTATCATAATGATAGTGAAAATCACATTACCTCTGGAAGTTGCTATAGCACCAACTTACTCTAAAAACTAATAGAAAATCATGTATGTATATCTAGTCTTAAAGAGACTTATTTCAGGAAAATAAGTTCCTTAGAGAAAAATGCCAGCTAATGCAGAGAAAGTCATGGAATATAGAAAATCACCATTAATTCAAACGGAGGTACAGAGGTCAAGGTAACAACCATCAGTGAAATGCTAAAATCATTAGGTGACAGGCTAATAAATGGTGAACTTCAAATGCAGGGGTGACGCTGACCCCTCCTGAGTCCACTGAACTTAAATCAGGAGGCAAAGGATGAGGCTGCCGGCAAAGAGAACAGTGGAAGCAAAGGCATCAAACAGTGAATCTGAGGTCGCTTCAACGTATCAGAACTAAGAAGCACACAACAAAGGCTGTATCAAGGAAGGCATCACATATGTGAAGGAGCTAACACTTCAATAGCAGCCGTCAGAGTTTTAAGCAAAGGATAGGAATGATAGTTTGCTCTACAGAAAAATGACTGGATGTAAATACCACTTTACAGGAATAGAGGACTAAGTTAAAGGACACATAAAGAAGCAAACAGTCAAATGTGGACATTCTACAGGACCAATAACCTGGCTCCTCAACAAATTAATCACATGAAGAATAAAGGAGTAGAGATGCCCCCCCCCAAAAAAAAGTGAACTGTACTTGAACTCTGATTCAAAGGGAAAGGTAGGTTATCAGTGATATGCCAGAAGTCAGCAGCTTTCATGTTCTTATGATCTGTAATCAGTCAGTAGTCACTCAGTCATATCCAACTCTTTGCAACCCCATGGACTGCAACACTCCAGGCTTCCCTGACCAGCATCAATTCCCGGAGCTTGCTCAAATCCATGTCCATCAGGTCAGTGATGCCATCCAACCATCTCATCCTGTCATCCCCTTCTCCTCCTGCCTTCAGTCTTTCCCAGTATCAGGGTCTTTTCCAGTGACTCAGTTCTTCACATGAGGTGGCCAAAGTATTGGAGTTTCAGCTTCAACATCAGTCCTTCCAATGAACATTCAAACTGATTTCCTTTAGGATTAATGGTTTGATATCTTTGCAGTCGAAGGGACTCTCAAGAGTCTTCTCCAACACCACAGTTCAAATACAGCAATTCTTTGGTGCTCAGCTTTCTTTATAGTCCAACTCTCACATCCATACATGACTACTAGAAAAACCATAGCCTTGACTAGATGAACTTTTGTTGGCCAAGTAATGTCTCTGCTTTTGAATATGCTATCTAGGTTGGTCATAGCTTTTCTTCCAAGGAACAAGCATCTTTTAATGGCTGCAGTCACCATCTGCAGTGGTTTTGGAGCCCCCCAAAATAGTCTGTCACCGTTTCCATTGTTTCTCCATCTATTTACGTGAAGTGATGGGACTGGATGCCATGAAAAGTTTTTAATGTCAAGTTTTAAGCCAGCTTTTGCACCCTCCTCTTTCACTTTCATCAAGAAGCTCTTCAGTTCCTCTTCATTTTCTGCCATAAGGGTGGTGTCATCTGCATATCTGAGGTTATTGATATTTCTCCTAGCAATCTTGATTCCAGCTTGTGCTTCTTCCAGCCCAGCGTTGCTCATGATGTACTCTGCATATAAGTTAAATAAGCAGGGTGACAATATACAGCCTTGACATACTCCTTTCTCAATTTGGAACCAGTCTGTTGTTCCATGTCCAGTTCTAACTATTGTTTCTTGACCTGCATACAGATTTCTCAAGAGGCAGAAAAAGTGGTCTAGTATTCCCATCTCTTTAAGAATTTTCCAGTTTGTTGTGATCTACAAAGACTTTGGTGTAATCAATAAAGCAGAAGTAGATATTTTTCTGAAATTCTCTTGCCTTTCCAATGACCCAATGGATGTTGGCAATTTGATCTCTGGTTCCTCTGGCTTTCCTAAATCTAGTTTGAACATCTGGAAGTTCATGGTTCACATACTGTTGAAGCCTGGCTTGGAGAATTTTGAGCATTATTTTGCTAGCATGTGAGATGAGTGCAATTGTGCGGTAGTTTGAGCATTCTTTGGCATTGACCTTCTTTGGGATTGGAATGAAAACTGACCTTTTCCAGTCCTGTGGCCATTGCTGAGTTTTCCAAATTTGCTGGCATAGTGAGTGTAGCACTTTCACAGCATCATCTTTGAGGATTTGAAATAGCTCAACTGGGATTCTATCACCTCCACTAGCTTTTGTTCATAGTGATGCTTTCTAAGGCCCACTTGACTTAGCATTCCAGGATCTAGGTGAGTGGCTCTAGGTGAGTGATCACACCATTGTGGTTATCTGGGTCATGAAGATCTTCTTTTGTACAGTCCTTCTGTGTATTCTTGTCACCTCTTAATATCTTCTGCTTCTGTTAGGTCCATACCATTTCTGTCCTTTATTGTGCCCATCTTTTCATGAAATGTTTCCTTGGTATCTCTAACTTTCTTGACAGATCTCTAGTCTTTCCCATTCTATTGTTTTCCTCTATTTCTTTGCACTGATCACTGAGGAAGGCTTTCTTATCTCTCCTTGCTATTCTTTGGAACTTTGCATTCAAATGGGTATATCTTTCCTTTTCTCCTTTGCCTTTTGCTTCTTTTCTCAGCTATTTGTAAGGCCTCATCAAACAACCATTTTGCCTTTTTGCATTTCTTTTTCTTGGGGATGGTCTTGATCCTCTTGTACAATGTCACAAACCTCCATCCATAGTTCTTCAGGCATTCTAACAGGCACTCTAATCCCTTGAATCTATTTGTCACTTCCACTGTATAATTCTAAGGGATTTGATTTAGGTCATACCTGAATGGTCTAGTGGTCTCCCCTACTTTCTTCAATTTAAGTCTGAATTTGGCAGTAAGGAGTTCATGATCTGAGCCAGTCAGCTCCAGTTCTTGTTTTTGTTGACTGTATAGAACTTCTACATCTTTGGCTGCAAAGAATATAATCAATCTGATTTTGGTATCAACTATCTGGTGATCATGTGTAGAGTCTTCTCTTGTGTTATTGGAAGAGAGTGCAGCCAAATAAAAAATGTTGTCCCCTTTTCTACTTTGCTAATACTACTACCTTAGTTCAGGCCCTTGTCATCCTGAACAATTAACATATCCTCCTGTTTATCTTGCTTGTAGTCTTTTCCTTTCATGGCTATCCACCACACAGCTGTTATATGTAGGGCAAAGTATCATGTCATTCCTTTGCTTAAAACTCTTGACAGCTGGTATTTAAGTCTTAGCTCCTTCACATGTGATGTCTTCCTTGATATAGCCTTTGTTGTGTGCTTCTTAGTTCTGATATGCTGAAGTGACTGCAGTTTCACTGTTTGATGCCTTTGCTTTCACTGTTTTCTTTGCAGACAATCTCAGCCCTTGCCTCCTAATTTACAATCAGGTGTTAGCTCCAGGAACAGCTTCTAGACGGATGTTAGGTAGGTGCTACCGTACTACTCCATGGATATTTTATCACTGCGCTGATGACATCATTAAGTTACTGCAAAACTTTTTCTCCCTTTATTCATTTCTGTTACAGATGAAATAAATATGAATACAGCATATACATACCATTCCAGCAGGGCTTTTCCTCCTGGGATAGGTTTTCAGGCCCTAAAGAGGCAATTTTGTTCTAAGGGCTCTTGAAGATGGAGCAAGAAAACAAGCAGTGATTCTCTTTTCGTTCAGCTATCACACAAAGAGGTTGAGCATTAGTTAGATAATCCAGAACATCACATATCCCTTCCAATGTACTGTCTGTCTTCACAGTCAACTAAAAGTAAAGTGAGCTGTGCAGACCTGGGTAGCCAGCCCAGGATTAAAAATTGCCACACATGAGCTCCATGTCAACGAGCCGGAGGAAAATAAGATAATACTGCTGGATGAAGTAATGCTCTTAAAAAAAAATTCAGGAACACTGACATGTTGCTAAAAGATTAAACTTGAAGGAAAAGACAACCATACAGAACATATTTTCACAAACTTCTTTTTTTTTATTACTCTTTGCATTATGCTTGGGAACAGTATGTTTAAGAAAATAATATTCACTGACAGAACACTCAAATAAAAGTCAGGTTTTCATCTATTAGAAAAGTCTTTTCTCGCCTAAATGGTTCTCCTACAAGGTCAGTAGGTTCTGGAGCAGATCACCATATTGCTCGCTGGATCCCAGACAGCTGCCCATGGTCAGCTAAGTGACGGAAGACAATACGGCTGAGCCTCCAGCGCCGCTTTACGCCTCGTGGACGGGACGTCATAACACATCGATTTCTGATTCTAACGGGGCAGCTATCCCGGGGAAGGGCAGCAATTTCTTCATCAGCCACCTCCTAAGGGAAGTCACAACGTTATTTACACAGATCAGATGCATTTATTTATTTTAGATGATGAGTCAATGCTCAGAGGAAGGGAACACAAAAGGCTAGATTCATTAATGCAGCCAAGTCTGGCAAAAGAACCCTGGATACCATGATGAATTTTACTGAGTAGAAACACACAGGCCAGAAAGAAACATGACAGAATTGTTTGACATACTCGCAATGTAATTTTTCAAAACTGAAACCTAACAAACATAACCAAGAATCCACAAATTAAGTGTAAAGCTCAAAAAGCTTTCACCAATAGAAAACAGCTGTGTAACCAGCAACTAGACTAAGAAACAGTGTCAGTACCTAAGACTTCCCTCTCTCTCCTTTCAGTCACTGACCTCCTGGCTAACATTCTCATTTCTCTTTTGAAAAATACATGAATGCATTTCTCTTGTTTCCCCAAATGATTTTCCCAGCTTCACTGAGAAAATTGATATATAAGACTGTGTAAGTTTAAGATGCACAATGTGATGTCGTGATATATGTATATACTGTGAAAAATAATTACAATAAGGTGACACCTCCATCACCTCACATAATTACCTTGTGTGTGAGAGAACACTGAAGATTTACTCTATAAGCAACTTTCAAATATCCTTTCAGTCACTGACCTCCTGGCTAACATTCTCATTTCTCTTTTGAAAAATACATGAATGCATTTCTCTTGTTTCCCCAAATGATTTTCCCAGCTTCACTGAGAAAATTGATATATAAGACTGTGTAAGTTTAAGATGCACAATGTGATGTCGTGATATATGTATATACTGTGAAAAATAATTACAATAAGGTGAACACCTCCATCACCTCACATAATTACCTTGTGTGTGAGAGAACACTGAAGATTTACTCTATAAGCAACTTTCAAATATGTAATACAGCAGTGCTAACTATGGTCCACATGCTGTACTTATTTAACCCCAGAACTTATTCACCTTATAACTGGAAGTTTGTACTCCTTGGCCAACACCTCCCCATTTCCCCTAATCCCGTCTCTGGTAACCACCATTCTACTGTTTCTATGAATTTGGTTTTTCAGACTCTAAATATAAGTGAGATCATACAGTATTTGTCTTTCTGACTTACTTCACTTAGCATAATGCCCTCAAGGCACATCTGTGTTATTGCAAATGGCAAGATTTCTTTTTTTAATGGCTAAATAGTATCATACTCTGGGCTTCCCAGGTGGCTCTGTTGGTAAAGAATCTGCCTGCCATGTGGGAGACCCAGGTTCGATCCCTGGGTAGGGAAGATCCCCGGGAGGGCAAGGCAAACCGCTCCAGAATTCTTGCTGGAGAATCCCAGACAGAGGAGCCTGGTGGGCGACAGTCCACGGGGTCGCAAAGTCAACATGAGCACACACGCAGTACCGCACTGCCTACTCTGTGCCGCGCTGTGCGTGCACATGGCGCTCCTGGAGTGGCACGTTCACCTGCTGGACAGTCAGGCTGCTTCCCTGCCCGACTACTGCGGATAACACTGGGGGGAACACAGGGATGCAGCTCTCTTCATTTCTATCTGGTGATTTCGCTTCCTTCAGGTTTATACTCAGAGATGGAATTGCTGGATCATACATGGTATTTCTAATCTTTAAATTTTGAAGAGCCTCCAAACTATTTTCCACAGTGGCTGTGCCAATTTACATTCCCACCAGCAGTGCACAGGGTTCTCTTCCCCACATCTTCACCAACACTTATCTCATCTTTTGCACCGTAGCCATTCTGACAGGTGTGAGGTGATAGCTCTTTATAGTTTTTGTTTGCATTTCCCCGATTAGTTGAGCATCTTTTCATGTACCCGTTGGTCATTTGTGTCTCTTTTGGAAAAACGTCTATTCAGGTTCTCTGCTATTTTTTAATCATTTTTTGGGGGGGGATGCTATTGAGTTGTATGACTTCCTTACATTTGGGGGATATTAAACTCTTATCAGGTACATGGCTTGCAAATATTTTCTCTCATTTTGTAGGTTGTCTTTTTCATGTTGTTGCTTTCAGTGTGATAAGCTCACTTGCTTTTGTCGCTTGCAAAGAAAGCAACATTGATAGAAAAAAGCAAATTGATAGAAACAGTAGAATGGTGGTTATCAGAGCCTGGGGATTAGCGGAAATGGGGAGGTGTTGGCCGACTCTGGTGTGACAAATGAAAAAAAAAATCACTGCAAAGATCAATGTCAAGGAACTCTTACCCCTTGTTTTCTTCCAGCAGTTTCACACTTTCAGTTCTGTCTTTTAAGTCTAACCCATTTTGAGTTTTTGTGAGTGGTGTTAAGACAGGGGACCAATTCTACTCTTCTGCATGTGAGTATCCACTTTCTCTAGCACCACTCACGGAGAAGCTATCCACAACACCCACTGAGTATTTTGGCTCCTTTGTCAAATACTTGTTGACTAGTTATCTGTGGATTTATTTCCAGGTTCTCAATTCTGTTCCACTAGTATATGTGTCTGTTTTTATTCCACTACCATACTGTTTTGAATATTATAGCTTTGTAAATCAGGAAATGTGATGCCTCCAACTTTGCTCTTCCTTCTCAGGATTGCTTTGACTCTTTGATGGTCTTTCGTAGTTCCATACAAATTTTAGGATTATTTTTTCTATTTCTGTGAAAAAAATGCTTTTGAATTTTGGTAAGAATTGCACAGAATCTATAGATGGCTTTGTGTAGTATGGGCATTTTAAAAATATTAATTCTTCGAACCTATGAATATGGAATATCTTACTTATTTGCATCTTGATTATGGTAAATGTTTTGTTTAATGTGCTACTGACTTTGGTTTGCTAGTATTTTATGGGGAATTTTTCCATCTCTATTCATTAGGGATACTGACCTGTAGTTTTCTTTCTTTGTAGTGCTCTTATCTGGCTTTGCTTTCAGGGCAATGTTGGGCTCATAAAATAACTTTGGGAGTGTTTGTTTCCTTCTTACTCAATTTTTTGGAAGAGTTTGAGAAGAATTGGCACTAGTTCCTCTTTAAATGACTGGTAGAATTTACTCCTGAAGGCATATGGTCCTGCACTTTTTTCTGATTACTGATTCAATCTCCTTACTCATCATTGGTCACTTCAGATTTTCTATTTATTCATAATTCAGTCTTGATAGGTTTTATGTTTCTAGGAATTTATCGATTTCTTCTAGGTTAGCCAATTTGTTGGCCTACAATTGTTCTTATCAATTTGTTATGATTCTCTGTATTTCTTTGGCATCAATTGCAATATTTCCTCTTTTGTTGCTGATTTTATTTGAATCTTCTCTTTTACTATGTTAGTCTAGCTAAACGCTCATCAATTTTATCTTTTCAAAAAAATCAGCTCTTAGTTTACTGTTTTTCTGGTTTCTATTTTCATTTATTTCTGTTCCTATCTTGGATTCTGCTAATTTGGGGCTTATCTGTTTTTATTTCTAGTCCCTTGAGGTATTAGGTTATTTCCTGTAAGATTTTTGAAGTATGCAAGTGTGAAACCTCTGAAGACTAGGTAGAAGGAAACATTTCACATGAAGATGAAGAGGAGAAGGACAGGAGTGCACAGAGCCTTGACATCTACAGTAAAGATTCTGACTGCTGGAGATGCAAAGACAAGTGATCAGGGCAGATCTACATTTTTAAAACATCCTTTGCAATGTAAGGAAATAAATACAG